>CM027874.1:5560961-5813383 GCA_016097615.1 Eucalyptus dawsonii
TATCCTTAAAATAAATTTATTTTTATTTATTCTACTTTATTTTATTTTTTAAGATAAATTTATTTTTAAAATGAATAAAAATAAAAATAAAAATAAATTTATTTGACAAAAACACTCAAGGCAAAAATAAAAATAAATTTATTAAATTTATCATAAATAAATTATTTTTAATAAATTTAATAAATTTATTTTTAATAAAATACAAATAAAATGATAAATAAAAATAATTTATTTATTTTAAATTAATTTTAAATAAATTAATTTTATTTTTAAATGAATAAAATGAATTTATTTATTTTTATTTTTAATAAAATGAGGGGGAAAGTAGGATGAGGAGGAGGAGGTGGCGGAGATGTAGAGGAGATGATATATTACCAAATTAGGGTTTAATTAGAAATTATTTACAATTTCTCTAAATTAAAGTAGAAAATTTATTTTTGATTTCTCTTCCAAATCAATTTACGGAAGAAACAATGCAAAATAAAGTTCTGAGTATGTTTATCGAAGCCAGGTTTTTATTAAAATAGGTTGGAATAGAAAAATGATTTAAGAGCAAGAAATTTTTTGGTTATCATCTTGTGCATATAGTGTCGTCTGACTTCTGAAAAAATGTATGGCCAAAAGGTAGCTCATCGATTGCATTTGAGTGTGGTGTAGTGCCTTCGCATAATCTATATCGCAGTATGCTTCTACAATTACATAGGTTCTGATTTTTCCTTTTCCTTTTTCTTCACTTGTTTCCAGAGTATGATGTGAGAAGCCAAGTGACAGGACATGGAGATATCTACAGTTACGGCATCGTCTCACTAGAGATTTTCGCCGGGAAGAGGCCCACTAATGGCGAAGGTTTCAACCTCCATGACTTCGTTGAAAAAGAATTATCTGGTGAAGCAGAAGAGATTGCAGACCCCGTGCTGTTCCAGGGTATGCAGAAACAGAAGAAGTCAGACGCAAAAACCAGATTTGAACCAGCAATGGAAGACGCAAATCTTCAGTTCCTATAAGTAGGCGACATTTGGAGTCTTCTTGTCCAAAAAATAAGTGCTTGTTTCTCTCCTTTTTTCCCTTTCGGATAAGGAAAATGCTTGTTTTCTGGCAATAGAATTCGTGAATCCATGTTTCAAGCTGTGATTAGTCCAAATTTACCAGTGAAAATGAGAGAGGACAGATGTGTAAGTAGGAGGAGTGAAGGTGAAAGGAGGCTGCTCTAAAGGACCGGTTGTTAATATTCTAGCAGTACTTACCGACTTTAGTATTCTAGTCAAAATCATAATAAGGAGACAATTGCCAAAGAGCAAATTATGACACCTGAAATTCAACAGATACTCCTGGAGCAATACGAGGCATGAACTCCAGAAAGCTAGCAGTTGCTTTTCCTAGATAGCCTCTCATGGGCTCATTAAAATCTTGTCTCACTTTCAGTCATTGTGAACACAGCCCCAGATACATTCCACGAGGGTCTTGTTAACAAGTACCTTAACAGCACCAGTTAAAAGCTTTTTTTAAAAGAAAAAAAAAATTTGAAGAAGAAGAAGAAATGCTTATCAAATCACATTGGATACCAAAAAAGTAGACATTTTAAGGAACTGTACCACATCAAAGTTGCATTTCAAAAGAATATTTCAGAAATTTTAACAAGTGTTCCAAGACACTTTACTAACATTTTCCTTCGAAGCAAGCACCTGTGGTCTCCTGCACATGGTAAACATATATTTTTGACTTGTGATATGGTCCAATCAACCCATTTAGAAGTTAACAGAACATTGGAGTTGTTAGACATCTTTCATATAGGACAATCAATTAGTGCAACTTCTTCAAAAAGCAGAACTAAGCTTCAGGGTTTAAAATATCATTCTCTACTACTTAGCTTACTATTCATATTTCATCATATCCTTTGTCACCATCAAGTCTGTTTTGACCAAGTCATGAGTGCAGGGTGGCAAGGTTCTTTGTCTGAGGAAGAACTCGTCCTTTAGAGCGTGCAAGAAGAAGCAGGAGCTTTTCTGAGTACAATAGTGAAGAGTCGCAATAAATAAAGACAGTTTGTGAACATCCTTAAACTATGACCACAAGACATCCAACTCAGTGCCAAGCAATTATCGACGTGATAGCATTAGCATACAAACCTTTCAATGGAGACAGGACAGCTTGTAACTACTTTCGATATTTCTTCAAGAAAGAATTAGAATGCCTTACCAATCCATATATAGATACTCCGTATATTCATTACATTGAACATACTGAGAGGCCTACTGCACAGCGAAAAAATCAAGAGCACGGTTTGAGAGCCATCTTTGTACAAGCCAATCAACTAACCTCATTCCATTTTATGCATAGCGCTTATGCATACATCCTCACAGTAATTTGAGCAGCAGCATTTCCTCTTGCAAGGCAAATGATTATGTAAGTTTTCACCATCTTGTCAAGTCCTCAATCTCAATGTTTCTGTTTTGACCAACCTATAGAAGGCAGAAGTAACCACATGAGGCAAACGCTATGCCTCTTGTATTCCTTCCTCCCTCCAGGATTTGTTTCAACCACCCCATAGAATTTGTGTTGCATAGACATGGCCCAAGCCTCAGCAACTTCTTGAGTGAGGACTGCACAGTGAACGCAACCCATCAGAGTTTCTCATCGTATGTGTATCAGCCTTATAGACTTTGAGGAGAACCAAAAATGACAAACCATCCAATGTCCAGTAAACAGAGGCTGTACTCAAACAAAGTCAAGTGGAAAACATCCTTTATGTATTAAGTGCTGAGGAATTAGTTATACCATCACCATGCCCTTTTGACAGAGGCAGAACAGCTTTCAACTTCTTCACCAGTTCATTTAGCTTCCCTTAACTTGTCGGCCTCTCCAGCCTGCAGCAGCAAGCCCCCTAACATCCTAATTGTTGCTTCAGTCATCAGCCTTCCTCTCTCCAGCATTTGTTTAGAGCACTCAAAAGCTTCTAGTACTCTTCCATGAGAACATAATCCAATCACTAGAAGATCCAGTGCATGACCATGAGGACAATGCCCTTTGCCCACCAGGTACTCCCATAAATGCAACCCCAAATCAACTTGTCCATTAATACAAAAATACTTCATCAACATGACCACCGTCCAAGTTTTAGGCACAAAGTTTCTCTCCACCATTTTATGATATAACTCACATACTCCATCTATTTCTTTTGATTTCATTAATCCAAAGAACAATGCGTGGTAGGTCATATTATCGTGCCCAATTTGCTTCGCCTCCATCTCATCCATCAAGGCAATGGCGGCTTTTACATAATTTGCTTTTATTAGTGCACTAATCATCGCATTATAGGCTGCAGTATCCAGTTGCATATTTCTTGTAAACGTCCCATCAAACAATTCCTTTGCCTTTGTTAGATTCTGGGCAACCCCTGCACCATAAATCAAAGTAGTAACTTTCTCAACAGTGGGAAGCAACCGACCCTTTCCATCCCTTCAAGAAGCCTTAGACCATCACCTACACAACCTCTCTTACAGTAAGCATCAATCCTGATATTATATGTCACTGTGTTAGGTTTAAAACCTCTTCTAACCATCTCGTGGTAAAACAACTCCACTGAGGTGATATCACCTGACTGTTTAAATCCCAAGAGCAGTATATTCATGGTCTTCGTATCGGGAGAGAATCGTGAATGCATCTTATTGAACATGGACAATGCTTCCTTCATCTGCCTCTGCGTGCAAAATAACTGAAGAAGTATATTGAACTCATCTGTACCAAATTTCCTACCAACAAACACATCATTCTCCATCCTTTCAAATGCCAGGAGATATCCTCACACGACTTGAATTTCGCAATCTTGGATATCATGATGCTCATCACCTTCAGTGTGAGCAAAGAAGGGTGCGTTACCAGCATCTCATCCATCAATTCCCAGGCTTTCTCAAAGTACCGCATCCTCGCAAGAATGTGGAGAGTTCTTTCAAATGCAACCGAAGTCGGACCGCACGGCAAATGGCGGACAGTCTATCTGAAGAACTCAAGAGCTTTGAGACCATTCGAATGAGCCCCAAATAAATGACCAAGCACGTCCTCTACCAAGCCGGTGGAAAGAGTATGCGACAGGATGTGCTTCTGGAGGACGGGTTGAAACGGGCTATCGGGAAATGGGTGGTCATTTATGATCTTGGTGATTCTGTCAATCTCGTTATCCCTTTCCAAAGGAGCAGCGGCGCAGAGAAGTCGGGACAAGAAGCGCCCGTGCGGAACTCCAGCGAACTGATTCTGGGTCAGTAATTTCATCGAACAGCTCATGATCGATGGGATTTCCGATGAAAAAAGCAATCAATTCTCATCTGGGTTCTTCCGGAATCTAAAACCACGTCAACAAGGAGTCGAATGCTCGGCTATCTACGGCCACCCATCACCAGAAATTTCGCATTCGAACACCCTCGTGAAACGATTTGATCAAGCGACACTATTTTCGAAAATTGGAACGACAAAGGAACACACTCCCCCTCCTCGTCTTCTTCACGACCGCGGCGGCACCGTGGAGCCTGAATCTCGGTCGATTTGCAGGTACAGTCCACGGTTGGCCAAGAATGCGGATGTTCGCCGCGCTCGAACTCTGGGAACTTGCGTGTTCGTTTGCTTTGGAATGCGCCCTTGCTCCCGCAGCATCTACTCTACTGTTAACCTGCTGTATTTAGGAAAATTACGAAAAGTAAAGAAAATTATTGATTGATAGGTTGAACATATTTACAAATAATAAGAGAAAGATTCGCTCAACTAGGTATCTTATTAACGTTACGAATAAATAAATTTACTATTTTCGTAGGTATATTTATTATTTCTCGTAAAAAAATTACAAATCTTAGGAATAAAAAGACTTGGGGTCAATATTTTAAAAACACCAAATCGGTATACTTACGGTAAATTTACCACAAATTAATTTTTTATCTATCAAAAACCTCAAATTAGTATACATGTGACAAATTTACTCAAAAATGTCAAACTTATATATTTATTTAAAAATTTATCATATATTAATTTCCGTTAAATTGGATTAATAACACAAATATGTATTCAGCACCACACTATAGCTATAAAATTTAATAAAAACTAATGGAGATGTCTATGTTAATTTTCGTGATATTAACACAAAATGTTACTATAATGAAATGGAATGAAAAGATAGTTAGTGGGTAAATTACTATAATCTGACCCACCTTATGACTTGTATTTTCTGCTTAAATCTCACCTACCTTAGGACCTATATAATCTGAGCTACAAGAAAGATGATAAATTTGGCCTCTAGAGATGAAATTCTTGTAGCCAAATTTATAAGTTGGTTGTAAGAAATATGCTTCTAGCTACCAATATTAGTTTGATTGGCTTCCTCTCACGATCTTTAGACATGTCTCCTTATGGCTTCTTTCATTTGCTGTTAGGAGGCTTCTCCCGTTTGTCCCTTCGATCATGAATAACTTCATCTTCCCCCTTTTCTTCATGGTGGTGATATGCTTCCCCACCTTTTCCCCAAACTTAGAAGAGTCAGACTAATGGAGATCAATCAAAGTCTAAGCCGCGGCAAAAGCCTTGCACTCCTCGCTATTGCAACTCCAACCTCATCCAAGACATGAGCCCACTCATGAATGTGAATGGAGCATTAAACTCATTTATATTCGGAATCTCCAACAAGAGCTTAGTAAAGTCCTATACATACTCACAAGCATTATCCTTCTACATGAGATGGCATATCTTAATCCACGCTTCATCCTTAGCAAACTCTAAGAAGAACTGGTCCCCAAAGATGATAACCAACACGACCCAATACTTGATCATCTTGGCACCCCACCTTTCAGTGTCTCAGCTACGTTGCCACCAAAACATGACAACATCAATAAGTATATGACAACAACCCATACTTGTGTCTCGTCCTTGATTTCCATGGTATTGAAGTATCACTTCATGCCCCATATGAAGTTCTCCACCTCATTGGTAGACTTATCACCTTTGAACTCCATTGGCTTTGGAACATCCACCTCTAGACTCGGCATTATATTGAACATTTCACTCACCACGACCATCTTGCAAGCCCTAAGTTCCCCTTTGACCATCTCCAGCTCCTCTAGAAGGTCATTTATCATGTACTTGAGAGCAACATTCCTCTCATGTAGTTGGCCAACAAGATGATTCAAAGCTACTAAGAAATGATTGTGAAGCGTCTCCCCAACCTTGTTGATCAGCTTTTTCAAATCCTCAAACATATCCTTTTGTTCGCGCATCACCACCATAATCTTAGTGAGATTATCCTCAAACGAGGATGTGATATCTATCGATCGAGTCCCCTTGGCATGAAACTACTTATCTTGAGCCTTGTCTCCAATAATAGCAATAGTAGTAACAACCAATTTCGACATTCTCTTGACCACTTGGTATGCACCACCAACTCTCTCACTCACATTGTGTACAACTTATCCTGATATCATTTGTCATTGGCCAACACTCGAGATTACATGTATCACTTAGGCTTCCTTCGACTCATTTGCCCCTTCTTGTAGTTGCTACCTAAGCTCAGCCTTCCATCGCTCACTCATTCACTTGGCCCACCTAGGATCGTAGAGAGAAACTCAAAAGAGAGAAGTGTTTTGGGAAAGAATGCTTTATTACGACACAAGGATACTCGAAGTGCCAAAACTTAGCACAAATGGACATTTAAGTGCTAAAAGTTAGGAAAGTGACACTTAAGTATCAAAATCAAAGCAAAATAGATCAATTAAGTGCCAGCAATAAGAAAATTTGGCCAAAATGTTAACGTGACAATTTTCCGGTGAGCCTAATGCAAAACGATGTCGTTTTGCACACTAATGTGGCTAGACAATGCTCAAACAACATCATTTTGGTGTTGATGTGGTAAATAATTAATATAAAAATTAATTAAATGATATTTAAAACCAAATTTAAAAAAGGAAGGGAGGAGGAAGATGACCAGGTGGCGGGCCACCTCATTTATCTTCCTCATCCTTCCATTTTTTTTTTTTATTTAATTTGGTTTTTAATTTGATTTTAATTAATTTTTATATTAAAATTTAATTGTGCAAAAACAACGTTGTTTTTGTGTTTATTTGGTGAGTCAATCTTTCGGCGAGTCACGTAAGCGAGAAAAATTAATAAAAAAAATTGCCACGTAAGATTTCAAGCGGGATTCGTCGGATATGGCACTCAAATGTCTTATTTTTCAAAAAAATTTGCACTTAAGTGTCATTTTTGTAATTTTTGACACTTAACTGTCCTATTGTGCCAAGTTTTGGCACTTAGGGTGTTCTTTTGCCACTCTATTACTCTTATTGTGTTGGATTTGTGGGATGATACAAATGAAGGGGAAATTATGCCTATGTGTACATAAGTCCTTCTAATTACAACCGTAAATCTCCCCTTGATCTAATGGTGGAAATCCAATTTCCCTATCTACCGTTTACCTTATTAAATAGTAGTATTCTCCAAAATATAAGTATACATTTCCAATATTGTCCCAGGAATATTTGATAATACTTCAAAATCCTAGACCTCTAGAAGCTTTAAAGCATGTTCGGTCATCTAGGCCATGTACTCAGCCTCACTCTCTCTCTCTCTCTCTCTCTCTCTCTCTCTCTCTCTATCCCTTCTTGCCTTCTCAAAATAAATCCAAATGCTGCACTCCATTCTTCTTCCGAAATTTCCTTTTTTTAGAATATTAGAATCTAACCCCCTTAAAAATTTCATCCTAAAAAACTTTGAATAAGGGAGATACTTTTGTTTCATATCTTCCTCTAGCTCTCATGTCACTTGTCTTTCACTATGATTTTGTCATTGCCCCTTCACATAAGGAATGGTGGCATGCCTCAATACTTGGCCTTGCAACCTTTAAGTAATGTTTTCTTGAATTTTGTAGGGTCCTATAATGAATGACATTATTCGGTCTGGGAGTATACTTTTGCAGCATAAATACATGGAAAGCGTTGGGTACTCCTGCTAGGACACGTGGTAAAGCAAGTTGATAAGATACATCTCCGATTTCCACGTAGCGCGAATTCAAAATGGAATGTCTTAATTTTGTTTATAGATTAACTAGAAAAAAATAATAATCCATGAGCCTAATTAATATGAAGGCCATGAAATTTTGAATGTAAAATGGACATTCGTCACATTGTTCGAGAGATGACTAACATTATAAATTCCTAGAGAGAGTTTTTGTAGCATAAAAGAGGCGAAATGGAGGAAAGGCAAACTTATTAATATTGTTTGGCTAGAAATACTAGTACTGATTTAAATTATAAGAACCACATCTTAATTTTAACAAGGGTTAATACCACCAAAAACCACCAATCAATACATCTATGATAAATTTACCCGAAACTAATTTTTTAACCATCAAAGATCCCAAACTAATACATATATTATAATTTTATCCCAAACTAATTTTTGACCATCAAAAATCCTAAATTAGTACATCTATAACAAATGGATGGTAAAACACTTTGTTAACTTGTCAATTGTCATCCAACTCAACAATTTGATGGTAAAATTTAACAAAAACTAATGGAGAATAAATTTGTCATAGGTGGACTAGTTTAGGATTTTTTATTGTAAAAAAATTAGCTTAAGGGTAGATTTATCATAGGTGTACCACTTTAGGGCTTTTTCGTGATAACCCTTTTAACAAACAACAATCAAATATCAACAAATATATTAAAATAAAATCTACTAAAATCGAGAAAATTTCCAAAACTCTACAAAAATAAAATATTTTAATGAAACAATTAAAATCATATACCTTATTTTACTAAATAACAACAAGGTGGGGGTTATTTCTACACCAATTTTAGTTAAAGCACATCTTTTGACCAAATCTCTCTCTCTCTCTCTCTGCGCGTGCAAATCAGCTGTAAACAATTGAGGAGAAACTCTGCACTGGGTTTCCACACGTTGTATGATAAAATTTATTAAGTTTTCATTTCTCTCGTTGCTATATATTTATTCTTCTTTACCAAAATGCACATTTACATGGAAAATATATATTTGAGATGTTTTGCTTAAAGATGATAGTTGATTATCATCTACCATCCATATATGAACATATTTTAAACTAGCATAAGTTTGCGATGCACACACATTCTTGACTACTATCAGTTTACTTAAATCCAAATAAAATTCCCTTGCTTCTTTTTTTTTATTATTTTGACTTGTATGATGCTCATTAAGATGAATTGCAATTAATGAGCTATTGGAAATCTAATTCAATGAAAGGTTCGTAATGTGACTAGGAACAATGGCTCTAATGCCTTGTCAAGGAAATAATTGGATGTCACGAATTGCTCTCTTCCTAAAGCTATGTTCAGTTATATAGAGGCAACACTGTCGCTTTGGTGGGTGAACAATGTGATATAGCTTTCAAGTTCGGCCTTCTAGAATGCGGCAATATGAGGATATGTATCAATGCTCAATGTGTGTAGTAGGTACTATCCTTATATGCCTTAGTATAATTAGTCTCACTTAATTCCAATCAGGTAACCTGTGTGTATCAGATTTCTCTAGTGGGTGCAGGTGCAAATTCTTCTGCGTTACGCTTTATGAGACTTGCTATTTTCATTAATTCGTGAGGAAACAATGCGAGGCAATCCCAAAACATTTTGAATATGTGCAATCAGGTCCCTGAATATGTTTTTCGGGCAATTGGGCTCTCGAGTCATATACTCTCTTTTTTTCCTTAAATGAAAATGTTGATGTGGCCGTGAAGAAATTATTGTGAAGCGTTGCAATGGCATCCTATGTGGCAAATAGAGAAAAGTTTAAAAAGAATATAAATTAGAATGAGTGTGTTCCAAAATTCGGAAAATAAGAAATCTAGAGGAAAGGAAAATGAAATACGTAATAGGAGTGTTGGAGGAGAAGCCACTGTCTTGGTAGTGGGGTGACATCCTAGCTCCCGCATCAAATGGTCACTTTCTCATGGGGATAATTTAGAGTATTAACGATGGACTCAAGTCAAAAAAGCGATTGACTTGAAGTCAACATCCCAACCATCGAGCTTCCCCAGTTTTCCACTCGACTACTGTGATTGATCCAACCGTAAAATAGGCTCAACCCAAAAGTAAATATAAGCAAGACTCCCCCCAAAAAAAAAAAAAAAAAAAAAACGTTTTCCACTTTGGTTGCCCCCAGTTTTTCCGCTTGATTCTATTGTGATTGGTCCAACCCATAAATGGCAAGACCATTATCCCCACCCCCTCCCCCGGGGGGTGTTTTCCACTCAACTGCTGTGATTGATCCAACCCGTAAAATGGGCTCAACCCAAAGTAAATATGAGCAAGACTTTTGCCCCATCCCGCCTTGGTTTTCCACTCGACTGCTGTGATTGATCCAACCCATAAAACAGGTTCAATCCAAAAGTAAATATAAGCAAGACTAATTTATGAGTGGGATTACCGATGGACTCAAGTCAAAAAAGTGATTGACTTGAAGTCAATATCCCAACCATCAAGCTTGCGCCAATTTTCCACCCGACTCGTGAATGACCCAACCCATAAAACAAGCTCAAACCAAAAGTAAAATATAAGCAAGACTCCCCTCGGCAACGTTTTCCACTCGCTGCCCCCTAGTTTTTCTGCTTGATTGCTGTGATTGATCCAACCCATAAAATGGCAAGACCATTGTCCCCCCCCCCCTCCTCGAGGCATTTTCCACTCAACTGCTATGATTGATCCAACTCGTAAAATGAGCTCAACCCAAAGTAAATATGCCCTGGTTTTCCACTTGATCGCCATGATTGATCCAACCAAAAAATGGGTTTAGTCCAAAAGTAAATATAAGCAAGACTCCCCCAAACAAGATTGACTAGAATAGTCATCTTGACTTGAAGCGGGTTGAACTTAAAGGATCAACCATATAGGATTTTCACTATGATTTTTATGTATTATCATTACAAGGTATTGAGCGAAAACCAATGGATGGTTTGGAACACCGGCTACCGAGTCAATATCATTTACTTGTGAATGCGGTCTAGAGGAAAAAGTAGTGCAACTTCTCAATCGTGTTGAGTGCTTGAGCCAAGGTAGGGGTTTGACAATTGATACCTGCTCGTTCGCCGTTGTTTTGGCTTTGTCTACAACATGGAAAAAGGAAAGCCCAAAAGGCTCCTCAAAATGCTCTCCATCGACTCCACCCTCTTTATAAATCTCTTCACAGTTTGCATTAGCACTTGCCACAGCTCTCATTTCCTTTTACGATCCCTCCTTTCATGTCTACTCACTTCTACTCGAGCTATGGAGATGGCGCACTTCATTTTGTGCAGTTACAGCTGTGCCGTTTCCTTCTCTCGCTTGTGCTTGCGTCATGCCTTGTCCTAGTCTCCTCCACCACAAATGAAACCGACAAACTCGCACTCCTTGCATTTAAGGCTGCAATCAACAACCCTTACGGCGTGCTTGACTCATGGAACGACACCATTGGATTTTGCCATTGGTATGGTGTCACGTGTGGCCTAAGACACCAGAGGGTCACCATCCTAAAGTTGAGGTCACTAGGACTCTTGGGGTCCATCTCTCCTCATATTGGAAACCTAAGCTTCTTGAGTAAAATTTATCTCCAAAATAATAGTCTTGTTGGAGAAATCCCCCTGCAAGTCGGGCAGTTGCGCCACCTAAGTTGGCTACAGCTAAATAACAATTCACTAGTCGGAGAAATTCCCAGAAACATGTCAAGTTGCTCAAAACTCGTAGCCCTCGGCATTGGGAGCAACCAACTAACTGGAGTAATTCCCACGGAACTCGGTTCATTGTTGGAACTACAATATCTATCTTTGTATGAAAATGCACTATCCGGGAATTTGCCTTCCTCCTTCGGAAACTTGTCTTCATTGCAGGTTCTTGAACTCGGGCAAATTAACTTGGGCGGGAGCATTCCCAAAGGTCTAGGCCACCTGACAAATTTAAAAGCTATCTCTTTCCTAGGAAATAGATTGTCCGGCAAAATTCCATCCTCAATACTCAATCTCTCTTCTCTACTTTGGTTTGACGTTGCACTTAACCAGATGCAAGGGAGTCTTCCTGCAAACTTAGGCTTGATGCTCCCAAAAATTCAATTTTTTAGCATTGCCCAAAACCAATTTGAGGGACCGATTCCTCCCTCATTGTCCAATTGGACAAAGCTAGGGCTTTTTCAATCCGGACAAAACAAGCTTTCAGGGAAAGTGCCTTCTTTCGAAAATATGCCTAAGCTTCGGCATTTTTCCATCTTTGATAATCAGCTGGGAAGTGGAAGATCTGAAGACTTGAGTTTCGTATGCTCATTGACAAACTCCACAAGATTAGAGATCTTCATAATTGGTGCGAACAGACTCGGTGGGGCATTGCCCAAATGCATAGGTAATTTCTCAAGCACTCTAAAGTCCTTCGATACGTACAATAACCTAATGTTTGGTGAGATTCCCGAAGAGATTGGAAATCTAGTCAACTTGCAGATTATATCTCTATGTTATAACAAGTTTTCAGGTGAGGTCCCCTCAAATATCGGGAATTTACAAAATCTAATGTCATTGCAATTGCATGGTAACAACCTGGGAGGGATCATCCCTACTTCTTTAGGAAATCTAACCAAGTTGATTAAACTAAGTCTTGGTCAAAACAATTTTCATGGGCACATTCCTTCACATCTATCGCAGTGTCAATCTCTCCAATGGCTTTATCTTTCTTACAATAATCTCAGTGGTAGCCTACCCCCACGGCTCATAGGTCTCTCATCGATAACAATCGTTCTAGCCTTGTCTCAAAACCATCTGAGCGGGGTTCTACCCACAGAAGTAGGGAACTTGAGAACTTTAACCACGTTGGACATCTCCAACAATATGTTGGGAGGTGAAATCCCGAACAGTTTAGGGGATTGCACTGGATTGACATCACTGAGGATGGGGGGAAACCTCTTCCACGGGTCCATTCCTCAATCAATCAGATCGTTAGGAGGCATTGAAGAACTTGACCTTTCACATAACAATTTGTCGGGTCAGATTCCATAATTTTTAACGTTATTTCATTCCTTGAAACTTTTGAATTTGTCTTATAATAGCTTTGAAGGCATGCTACCACGAGAAGGAGTCTTTAAGGATGCTACCATGACTTCTATTATTGGAAACAATGCCCTTTGTGGGGCATTGCCAGCATTTCACCTCCCCAAATGCACCTCCAAAAGCTCCAAGAAAAGAAAAGTCCATATATGGGTATTGTTAGCCTGTGTTATTTTTTGCATTCTTGGAATAGCTCTTACTCTGGCTTTTCTATATTTTTGTTGGTTGAAGAAGAAAGTAAAAGAACCGATTTCAACTTCCATGGATGATTCATGGCCAAACATATCTTATCAAACACTCCTCAAAGCAACCAATGGTTTTTCTTCAATGAACTTGATTGGTGTTGGAAGCTTTGGTTCTGTCTACAAGGGGATACTTGAGGAGAATGGTACATTCGTTGCGGTGAAGGTGCTCCATTTAGTGCATCTTGGTGCTCTAAAGAGCTTCGTGGTGGAGTGCGGGACATTAAAGAACATCAAACATCGAAATCTTCTAAAGATAATGACAGCTTGCTCAGGTGTTGATTATCACCACAATGATTTTAAGGCCTTAGTTTATGAGTACATGGAAAATGGAAGCCTCGAAAGGTGGCTACATCCAAACCCAAAACCATCTCCCAACAATGAGCCTACCCAGAAATTGAATTTCTTTCAAAGAATAGACATTGCTATTGGTGTTGCTTCCGCACTGGATTATCTTCATCACCAGTGCCACATCCCCATCGTTCATTGTGATTTAAAGCCGAGCAATATCCTCTTAGATGTTGAGATGGTTGCTCATGTTGGTGACTTTGGATTGGCAAAGTTCCTTCTTGGATCATCCCCTGATACCGTGGCTAATCAAATGAGCTCAACTGGAATAAGAGGAACGATTGGTTATGTTCCACCAGGTAATCTCTCTTTCAAACCGAGAAAGTTTATCTAGGTAAAAAATGTTGCTGGGTCTGGGTTTGGTAGCTACATGATACCTCTTATGCCCATTGAACTCTGTTTCACCCACATTGTGATCTATATTTGTAGCAGAATATGCAATGGGATGCGAGGTTTCAAGAGAAGGCGATGTCTATAGTTACGGCATCCTCTTATTGGAGATGTTCACAGGGTTGAGTCCCACTGATGACACATTAAGAGACAATTTGACTCTGCATAATTTTGTGGCAGAAGCTTTGCCTGAACAAGTGCTGGAAATTACAGATCACATTCTGCTTCAAGAAAGAGAAAATCATTTAAGCCCCAATAGCCCTCAGCATTGGCTCTCCGAAAGCGATGGCATATTTCAAGAGTGCTTGTTTACAGTGTATAATGTTGGAGTTGCTTGCTCTGATGAAGTGCCTCGAAGACGAATGAGCATTAGTGGAGCTGCAAATCAGCTGCAAAAGATTAGAGAGAAACTCTTCACAAGGGCTTTACACGGACAAAAATGAACAACAGGTTTATAGCATAAATTCTATTAGAAATTTTCTCTTCTGTCGTTGCGATACATTCTGTATTGTTTATGCAATCGCAAACGTACAGGTAAAATACATAACTGAAGATCTTTCTTTAACGATGATAGTTGTTATCTTCCACCATCCGTATCTGTATATATGTTAAACTAGCATGGGGCCTGCAATACATTCTTGAGTACTGTCAATTTACTGAAACTCTGTATTGGTGATATAGTATATTAAAATGAATCCAAATTAAATCGAATTGCTTCTTCTTATTTTTTATTGTTTCTTGTACGAATTGCAATCGGTTAGCTACTTGATTGATTCAAAGAAAAGCTTGGTTTCTGCAGCTTGACAGGAAAGTACTTGGATGTCTGGGATTGCCCTCGGTTCCTAGAGTTATGTTTGCTCTGGTGGATGAATTAGGACTTGTAGCTTTCAGATTCATCCCCGTAGTATGCGGCAATCCGAGGAAACGTATCGATGCTCAGTGCGCGTAGCAAGATTGAAGAATTCTTCAGTAGAATCAGTCTCCCTCAATTCCAATAATGTAGCTCTGTGTGTATTGGGTTTCTTTAGGGGTGCAAGTGCAAATTCTCCAGCACTGCTATTTCTGAAGCTTACTATAATTATCTTGTTCTAGCATTTCAAGAAAGTTGTTAATCAAGTGTTTTTTGACAAGCGCTAAGCACGTATGGATGTAACTTATTATTGATATATCAAAAGCCCCTTTTATGTTACTGTTTTGACAATAATTGCCAACGTTTAATCTTTAAAAAGAAAAATAGTCTAAGTTACTTATGTCTGTCCTTCCAAGTATGAAGAATGTGTTTTTTCACGGACATATTTAATTAGAGAAGCAAATGAGACCTAAAAAAGATTTGAACTCATGAGTTCCAGCTCTAATACAATGTGAGATTCGATGGAATCAACTGTTTTAACTGTTCCAAAAGTTTAAACTGTTAAAATGATGGTGTGGTTTAATATTTAAAATATTCTATCAAACCTTGTTAAATAATACTGATTGATGGGGCTAATTTTGTCTAGGATTGGAGGAATATGTATTTGTCACTGGCATAACAAATGTATAGTTTAAAAAAAAATGTAATCTAAACTAGCATTTAATTTGGAGAGATATGTCTGTTTGAAATTCAAACACATTATTCTAGGTGTTAGCTCATGCAATGTGAAAAAACACTAATTATTGGCACTATCTAAAACACACGTATTATTTCAATGAAATAAACTAATCTCTCGCTATTGTTTAAACTTACAACTCAGACATTATGTTGTTTTTTTTTTTTTGGTGTCTATGAGTGGAGGAATATTAGAAATCAGGAGTAGCATAAGAAAGAGGCTATTTTCACTAAATGTAACATAAAATACCGTTAAATATTTGAACAGAGGTATGTTTAACATGTTGTCTAGAAGAGAAATATATATTTGTGCAAATATGAAATTTACTGTTGAAAATAAATTTTATTCTTGAAGGGAAGAATTTCATACAAATATATGAAGAATGTTAATTCCCATGAGTTTGGCAACAGAATGTATCTTCCGATATTTCATACTTCATAATAAGAGACTATTTATCTTTCTTTGAAAAATTGGTGGATGCTTACTAATAAAGATACAAAATCTAATGACCAAGTTTTAGAAATAGTTATAAATTAATAGAAGATGTCCATTGTAAGATAGAATTTTATCTAGGGGTGAGCATTAGTCTAGGGTCAACCCTGGATTAACCTTAGATCAACCTTAGATCAGCCCAACCCTACTTGCCCTAGTCCAATTTTATAATTTTTTTTTTATATTTTTCTTTAAGTCAAAAGGTGTCAACGGCATTAAACGGCTCCTTAGTGAGGAGTCCAAGTAATTTTACACTATTATTTAATAGTTTAGACTTTTAATGTCTTTTACAACATCAATAGCCATAATTTACACTATATATATATATTTGTGAGGAGTCCTCATGGCGTCTAAAATAGTATAAACACTCCTTATGGTATCCTCCTCCAGCCTCCAGTACTCGTTCTCTTTTGTCTTCTTTGTCCTCTTAGTCTTTAATTTGCCAATATCGAAAGAAATAACTTTCTTCGCTGCCTCGACACTCGCCCTCACTTTTTGGTCGCTCACGCTGCTCACCACTTAATGCTTGCCTTGCTCGCCGCTTCTTCATTGAACTTTCGTCACCAAACCCATTAGATCGGTCTAGTTCTCGGTCGCCTTTTAAGAAGTACAAAAAGGAAACAAAAAAATTATCGGTTGATTTGGAGTTAACCTTGGAATCGACCGAAACCAATGGGGTTGGTTTGGTCCTCGATCCAAGGCTGAATAGGGTTTCTTTGGTCTTGAAAATTGAGGAGCAACACTGTACGGGTTGCTCCTAGGGTTAGAGAGTGAACCAGCCCAACTTGGACCATGCTGACCCCCATTCAAAACTCAATTTATCAGCATGTATTAATAACTACTTGTCGAACATTCTTTAGGAAAGTTATAAAAGAATAAACATTATTGAGAAATACAGTTTTTGTTGTTGGAGCTTCATAATTTAAAGTAAATAATATATTTCACGTGAAACATAATCTTAGGATCAACTTGTGACCGGCTTCGTCAAAGAAGCCCACCCGAGTAGACTGTAAAGAAAGATTTACCAAAGCTTTCCAAGGTAATGAGTATAGACGGGTCCAATTCAACTAAAAAATTAGACTAAATTGGCCTGGATCAACCGGTTCGAGGCCATTTTGAGGGAGAATCGATTTGATTCACTGCTATGTGAACCCAAAACTGGCTTAGGACTAATTCGGTTCCTAGTTTCAAGGCAAGAACTGCCACTTTCCTAAGCTAGTTTTGAAACCTCTTTGAGAAAATATACATATTTTTGCATCTATTAGGAATCGACCATCATTTTCAAGATGAACAAACAACAATATAACCATTTAATCAAAATCTATTTTTCTGGTGCAATGGTACAATTTTTATATTTTACCATAAGAATTGATTTCTTATACAAAAACATAAAATGGGCCAGCTCCCAATCCAATATCGGAAGCAGGAGTCACAAGGTCTATTCCTAGTTCCAAGAGTGAACCAATTACCCCTAAACGAGTGGACATATATGGAGTAAGGATTGCAGAAGTTAAAAGTTAAATAATTCATTATAATTATACGTTTTTCTGGACAAAAAAATCATCGAAATTTAATGGCATAATTTATTTGATGTTTTCTTATATATATATATATATATTTCTTAATGTTAATTAACTGAAATTTGTTAGCTTAACTTCACAAATTATTGTACACGGTACTAAACTTTGTGGGAAAATGATACGATTGATTAAAAACTAATTATGTATGTTATAGTGATAAAACGACCTTATATTTACAATCTTTTTGAATTATGTATTCACAACCATCTCTTACACTTGTATTTTTGGATCAAAGCATCATCAAATTTGAGATACGGAGCAATTTCAAATTTTAAACATGAAATTTCTTCTTGGGACCTGATTCAATCTTCAAAGATTTTTCTAACTATTGTCTTGTGAAGTTTTGTTAAAGCATCTATAACTACCTCTGGCTTAGATTGGTCGTCACATTAGTTTTACGACCATATACTTTCATAATAGCTTTCATTGGCATCCCTATACTCTAAAAAATCCACTTATGGATTTTTAAATTGACAATGATCGATCAAAAGAGAACTTGAAAATAAGTGTGCAAAATGTCTTAAAACTACTAACGAAAGTGTAATTGAGTTCTAAAATATTAAAAAAATATAATCAGGTCTTAAAAAGGGCTCGAAAATGAGCCAGCCAATTTCCACGTGAGATATGCTGACGTGGTGGTGCCCACGGGGAAATGATGTGCATCAAAAATATAGACCAGAGAGCTCTCCAAGCCAAACTATTCAGCCAGAAAATGAATCGAAGAAACACAAGTTTAGACGGATGCAGGGCAAGATCGTCGACCACCTTACCAGTTTGTTTCCTATTTCAATCTGGTTACTTGACAATATCGAGGATTTGGCATGCTTTTTTTTCATTTGATTTTCTTATTTAGGCTCGGCGTTGAGAGCCAAAAAAACCCTACTACTTATTTTGGTCACTACGACTTTGGTCGGGCAATCGAGTTTGAAGATTCAAGCCTCGAGACCCTGTGCAATCTTAGGGAAATCGTTTATCAATTTTGCAAATATAACAAATTTATTTACAAGTTTTCAGGTCTGAATTTAAATCTAGGAGACAAAAGGCTCTAAAGAGGATTTTTTTTGTTTTTTGTTTTTTGGTCTGTCTCTAAAGAGGAATTAAAAGAGTACAAATATTTTCTTTGATAACCATTATGAAAATCTTCTAAATTCGTATTAGACATTGTGACACACATTAAGGGCTTTAGAACAGAGATCTTGAAATTCGACATCTAGACATGGACGATTTTCTTGAGAATTGCGATGTAAGTAATTGTCATAATATTCACAAAAACTTTGACAATTGAAGTTACAGTAATTAACTTGATAATTAATATAATCGTAATAATCACAACTTCCAATCAAATTTCATGAATATTGAAAGAGTCATGGAAAATAAATCTTCAAATTTCTGAGATAGTCATTTTGCAATGGGTTGCACATTAAACAAGGCTTTGATACCAAATATGGTAAAATAGAAGCGAGTAGCAAGATGGGTTCGGAATGGATGAGATGTAAGGAAAAATCATATAGTAAGAAAGGGGAAGAATGTAGAGAAAGCCAAAAGAAGAAAGATACCAAATCCAAATGAGAAAGAAGAAACGCTAGATAGGCAAATATTTAATAATCAAATCGATCAAACCTATAAAAAAAACTCTTGCCTTGGGCCTTATTTTTTGGCAAGACCTAATAAGACTCCTACCAGGAAAATACCTACCAATGATGAATAAAGAACCTAAATAAAAATGTATCCTGAATCCAAGAAAATGTCAAAAACTAGTTTAAACAAGGTGGTTGAGGAAATCTTGCCCTGCATCAATTGGTTGAGCTCTTTTCCAGAAAAGATGTGAAGCAAGCTGAATGTCCCGAGGGCAAGTACCCTGATTATTCAACCAAGAAACTTGGGAATTAGACCAGCAATCAAACCAGCATAAGCTCAGTTTGGGGTAAGGATTCATGGGAATCCTCTTGTCAAGCCAAAATATCAATACTAACCTGAGGCAGTACACACAATAGAAATTGTTGCAAATCAAGTCGCGACCAATCGAAAGAACTTCCCATCCCCATGGATCTGTAGTCCTTAGACAGCCTGAGTAGATATCCTTCTGAGAGCAGCACTTTACAGGAATTTAAAGATACCCAAAGAGAAGGATTCTTGCAAATTCACCAAGTATAGCAAGCACTAGAATACAAGAAGTTAAGATAATCAAAGGGGGAAATTGCAAATTTAACAAGTTAAAGAGCATAATAAGGAAGTTAAAGAGTATAAAATGGCGAAAATGCTCGTCTATCATATCAATGCTGAAAAATATGGACCTTTCATCTCGAAAATCAGTTCTACAAAAGAGCCCTGATCCATTCGCTTTGTTGTTTATGATGAAAAGAAAGAGCTATGAGGATTGGCCAAGCTCTTTAAGTTGCAAACAAGGAGTATTTTCATCAGAAATCTTCTAACTTGCAAGCTGCAATAGAATCCAAAAGCCATGAGTTGCTGGCCACTTTTGCTCCTGATGATCTAGTGAAAGCCTCTGTACTAGAGAGCTTGCGCTTGATGATAATATCCCTGCTCAGACCACACTTGTCTGGCATCTCAAGGCTGTATATTATGAAAGTTGAAGGGATGGATGGAGGTAAGGGGGCTAGCTCATCGCAAGGAATGGGCTTTCTGTGAAGCACAGTGCCTCCAGTGGCAACTACAAGATCAGGGGGCTATCATTTGTATGAAGGATCAAAATCTCCCATGAAATAGAACTTAAGCCCGTCAAATAGTTTTAGTTGCTGCATAGGAGGAAACCAACCAAAATGAGATGCCAGTCCACAATCCACATGCATGAATGATAAGATGCTATATTTGAATTCCATAGCATAGCATGAGCATGCATAAAATGAGCACATTAAGAGTGAAAGTTTACGTGGGAACTGAATTGTTCAAGTCATTTCGATTACTAGGTTAGATAATCAAATTGGATGATGGGACTTTCAAGCCCAATGACTTTTCAGTTTTCAGTGAAATGCTCACTGCAAGACAAACGTGTGACGCCCTTCGATACTGCGCTGCACTGTCATGCTGCCATGACAGTTTACAGTAGCAGCTACATCAGTCGGATTGCATTATGACACATGCAAGTCCTCTTACTATAGAATGCCAGATTTCATCAGAGAAGTATTCAAATATAGTTGAGGGGCACATCAATGGAAGAGCCAACAGAAATTTTATACTTTAATGTCTGAGAATATTAGATAACTAAAAATAGTCAAACAAATGATGCAGTTGAGTGAAATAGATGCCCACCATGTTATTGACTCTGTGTCTTCCAAGTCAAGGACCGTTCCTCATTCCACAAATGTCAACATTAATTTCATATCACTCCTCATTTACATGTTCCATTGCTTCCATGCAAGCTTCTATCCCTGGACACATGTACAAAAAAGACACTAGTTTCCATGCAAGCTTTTATCCCTGCACACATGAACACAAAAGACACTAGCCTTAGCAACATAAACACACCACGGACCGATGTACTAGGATTTGAATACTATATTCAATGTTTACAGTTCTATACTGACATTCAACACTCAGTATCCACTTGCCCTCCAGGATACCCATCAAGACTTTGAACGTCCTTTTGCAAGCTCCATTTTCATCTGTTGATGCAATCACATACGTCACTGTTGGATTCCATTTTTGCACTACCGTTGCTCTGGATGCCCTCCCAAATTGAGAAACCGCTTCCTGAAGTTCATGGATCAATGACTTTCAATAATCCTAAATGATACATTCAAATATCAAAAGCCTCAAATCCATCAATAATTTATTACCCTCTCAGCTTTTGTTAAAGCTGAACGACACAGAACTATTTTGTTGTGAGATCCACGATAGATCTGCTTCGAGCTTGGGCCATGCTGATGCTTCTCGTCATTTTCATCATGAATGAGTTGTGATCGCCGGTCAAAGTTATGCGTAAGCCATCTCATCAGGTTCTTAATGTTACTCAAAAATAGGTCATTAAATCAATCTTGTTAAGGGTGTTAGCATACTCTTCTTCTGAAGAACTCTTCATCCCTAGAGGTCAGGGAATTTCAATAGGTAATCTAGAGGAAAAGTGAAGCGGGCACAATAGCACAAAATTAACCTGTTTCAATAAGAATTTCAGAAAAATAAAAACAGTTGTTTTAAGATATAAGTTGTCCCCAACCAAATGTTGTATACAAATTACGAGTGCATCTGTAAAACTTACGATATCCCATCTACATTGGGGGATCTTCATGACACAAGTGAGATGAAAACTCTTGCGACAACTTTTCTCCTAGCATCCAAGAGCTGCCCCTTTGATTCCACAGCAGCAACATTTTATTCTTCGACTCCTGAGTACTTCAGCTTCAAGATTAATAGCTTTACCATCCACAAAATAGACGTCAGGAGCCCTGCACATGTATAGTTCCTCCTCTTTAAGCTCAGCCACATCAAAACTAATAGCCCTCTTTGATACAAGACAGTCACAATTTTGAAGTTCGAGGCTTGTGCAACCGCTGTTTTAATATAATTTAAAGATGGAAGGATGCAGAAACATATGATATGATCACCATCAAGACATTCCTTTTGACATCCATTAACCTATAAATGTAAACTGGAAGGTGATTGCTTTTTTGTCATATTTCAAGTGTTTCTTACCATTGAGTGCAATTCTGTGTAAAATGTATGATCCTAGATCCTCCATTGTAATCTGCAGGAACAGGCTCCGATTACTGTAGTGGACCATCTCTCCTGAAGCCTGCCATTGTACATTGCATATGTAGCATTTTGAGCTTCCAAGTCTAAGGCATTCCATTCCAGATCAACCCACAAAATCTAAGTTGCATGAAAATAAAACAAATGGACCTCTGAGCATTCTGATGACTGGCAGAAAGCACACTGGACGTCCTGGGGAATGGTCCCACATTTTCGCAAAACCATTTCATCTGAATCTTGAAGTTTCTCAGCTATTGGAAACTCAGTTGCAGCTCTCACGTCATGATTTGTTTGAGCTTCCTCAACCTGGGCATTATCACCAACCTCTGGATTCCCATCATCCACCCCAGCATCTAAGATTACCAAAGAATTACATTTCTCACTATGCTCTAGTCTCAATCCTCAATCCACTGTTGGCAACTTTCCAGACTTCATTCCCTCATTGTTGTCATCCTTATTTCTCACTGTCGACGACTCTTTGAGATTCACCAAGGGAGAAGTTGAAAGGGATGAAATTTGCACCAAGTTTTCGCTGGCTAGGTCTTGGATGGCGGGCCCTTCAAAATTGATTCTCTCTCCTGCAGAATTCGGCTTTCTTTCATTCAACATTGTAAGATGACTTTTCTGGAATGGAAGGTCAAGGTTGCAGTTATTTCCAGCCTTGAAACAGCTAGTATCGTCATCATTATCCTGTTTTGAAGCTGGAGTCTCAGCTACTTCAGTGACACTGCAGCCCTTGCCTGGAATCTCAGCAGAACCATCTCCATCTGTTGTCTTAATTTGACCAGTAACAGAACCCGGTTTCTTACTTTTTTTCAATTTGTTTTTTTTTTGCAACATATTTTCATCCCTATGCCATGATGGCTGTTCATGACAGGTTTCAAATGTTTCATTTGAACTAAGACGAGCTGCAGGACTGTGTTTGGTATTGCCTGTCATAGAGTTCATCTGGGACTTTCCACTCCTATTTCTGCATCTCTTCTTGGATGCAACTTTCCTCATATGATTGTTCTCAGTCATGACGCAGAAGGGAAATTTGGGGATTGCACATCATCAGTACCAATTCGGTTATCTAAATTTCTAATTGTTTGAATAACAATTTTTTGTTGTGAGGCTCCCTTGAAATCTTTCTTACTACCAGTTACCTGCACCGCACCGAAAATGTCACAATCTACAAAATAAACACAGAGAAATCATGAATCTCATTAGCACACAAAACATAACCTGATCAATACCTGAACTTTATTGGGACTTGAACAAAGTTCAGGGGAGCAAGGTCTTTGTGTCCATTCAAACATCACACTGTCGTAAAATTCTCTGGCCACAGGATTACCATTATTGTTTCCCTGCAAAATTTGTGTCTAAGGGTGAGGTAATTGAGAAAGTCTTAAGTCCAATAATCTATTGTTCAACTGATATTAACTCTGGAATCGAGGCAACTGCATCCACTGCAAGAATGAGTTTGAGTTGTTAAACATATAGGTTCATGCAAAATGTAGAGATATAAGTTTATTTGTAGTCAGCAACTTAAAAGATGATTACACATACAGTTCTAATTATGATCAAGAACCACATTCACCAAATGTCCTGCTACCATGAGATAAAACATTTGATAAGTTAGATGGATTTTAATAGAGTGATGGAAACTAACCTCAGTAGTCAACTTAAAGGGCAACTCATCATCCGAGTCCTTCATATCACTGAAAGAGGGAACATCAGGAGGTGACATGTGTCACGGCCAAGAGGTTCCTGTAACTAAAGGGCCGTGCCTTTCCACGAAGGACCTCCTGTGATTGCTAGGATTCCCGACAAGACTTCTTCCAGAACTTTCCAAGGGTGGGTGATATTGTCATTATGCCAAATTCTAGAAGTCTCCTATCATAAGTGTCGATAGTTGGTAGATATGGCGGTGCGATCTCATTCGCCGGATGAAAAGCTGATCAATGCATGTAATTTGAGGGCCTCTAGTATAAGAAGGGGTGCCCTCCCCCTCATTTGTATCCATCCAATCCTTTCAGTAATATCAAAACTCATTTCTTTCAAGAGTTCCTCTCTCTAGAAACTTTCTCTCTCTATGATTCAGGTAAAGCGAGCAAGTATGCGATCGATCAAGCAAGACTTGGCTTAGGCGATCCAAAAGAACCTGAGTCACCACGCGGTCACGATCCCAATCAATCGGCCCGTGACAAGTGGTATCGGAGCAAAGATCCGTTTCAAGAGATTGAGGAGCACCAACTGTTCGAGAGAATGTCGAGCTAAGAAGCTATCATGGATGGAGAGGCTGTTCAAGTCAAGGAGACTCACAGCCGAACAAAGAAAATAGAAGCCTCGATGGACGCCGTAGCTACATTAGATGAAGTTCGCGAAGGTCCGAAGTGCCATGGTCGAGTTCATGGAAGGACTCTACAACGTGAGAGACCGCATCATGGAGGTTGAGGTCTCGCTCGTGAAGACTTCATGACCGGCATCAACGAAGCTACAGCCCCGTTGCACATTAGGGACGAAGTCCTTGAATTATCGATCAATGTATTGAAGGAGCGCATTTGTTGGAATTGTCTCAGTGCTACTGTTTTCAGTCGTGTTTCCTCTGTTTTTCTCTGTTTTTTTTTTTTTTTAAATAGTCAAGTTCATTTAGTTATGCAGTTAGTGTTTTTGCTATTTTCTAGGAAGTTAATAGCACATTTGTGTACAGTTATGTGTTGCACATATGTGAGCAGTTTCTGCTTTGTATTTAGTTGTGGTACTCGACAGTTTTTCCTTTGCACAAAATGTATGAAGTGCTATGCTCTGTTTTTTTTTTTTTTTTTATCCTTTCTCTCCCTCAAACAACAGAGATGTTTTCTGTTTTGATTGTTGTTTTATGAGCTTTAACATTGGTATCAGAGCGTTTGTGGGATCTTAAGGGACTATGAAGTGAGGGTAAGTGAGTGAAGTTTGCTTCCAATCTACAAAGAAAAAGCTGATGGAGGCAGGATCAAGTGGATTCTCTGCAATGGTTGCTCTAGTCTTTACTGGGGAAAATTATCAAGCTTGTGCTATCAAGATGACAACATTCTTGGAGGGTCATGATCTATGGGAGGCTATGGAGAATGATTATGATGTTGCTCCACTTCCAAATAATCCGACCTTGAATAAGATAAAGTACCATAAGGAGAGAATCACAAGGAAGGTCAAGGCAAAGTCTTGCCTATATGCTGCTATCTCACCCCCTATTTTCACAAGGATCATGAGATAATTGAAAGATGAATACTAGAGAGATGAGATGATAAGGAGCATGAAGGTGCTGAATCTCTTGAGGGAGTTTGAGAGACAACAGATGAAGGATTCAGAGTCAGTGAAGGAGTACTCGGTTGGGATAGCTGAAAAAATCAGAGTTTTAGGGGCTGACTTGAAGGATGAAAGGCTTGTTTAAAAGATCCTGGTGTCTCTTCCAGAGAAGTTCGAAGCCACCATAGCTTCTCTGGAAAATGCAAGAGACTTAGCTGATATAAAGCTTGCAGAATTGTTAAATGCTCTGCAGGCACAGGAGCACAGAAGACTGATGAGAAGAGAAGAGTTTGTAGAGGGCGTGCTGCAAGCTAGAGTGAAAGTCAAATGATGGAGGCAAAGGGAAGAAATGGATTTAGTCTAGAGAAAATGCTGGTGACTCCAAGTTTGTAGCAAAAAAAGGAAATTCTGGTGGGTCTAGCAAATGGAAGAAAAACAAAAAGCCTTGTCAATACTGTGGTGGAACTAATCATCGGTTTTTTAGATGTTGGAGAAAGCCCGATGCTAGATGCAGAAGATGTCACAAGTTGGGTCACATGGAAGCAATCTGCAAAGAGAAAAATTACTAGCAAGCAAGAGAAGCACAGGTAGTAGTGAGTGAAACTGAGGAAGAGCACTTGTTTGTAGCTTCATTTCCTGGATCTTCTGTCGAGAATGATGCATGGCTAGTGGATAGTGGCTGTACCAATCATATGACTGGCAATTTGAAGATGTTTAGAAGTCTAAACAAGTCAGTCAAGTCCAGAGTTAGAATTGGCAATGGACAGTATATCGAAGTGCAAGGGAAGGGTATAGTTGCTATTGAAGGAAATCAGGAGATGAAGCTGATCAGTGATTTTTTTTTTTTGTGCCAAATATTGACCAGAATCTGTTAAGTGTTGGTTAATTAGTTGAGAATGGTTATAAAGTGAAGTTCGAAGGGAATGAATGTCTTATTAATAATGCAGATAGCAAAAAAGTGCTAAGAATCCCAATGAAGGACAAGAGTTTCATGTTCAAGCCACAAGAGATGCAACAAATGATTTTAAAGTGCACAGAAGAAAATGTAGAGCTATGGCATAAAAGACTTGGGCATGTTCACAGGAAGAGCATGTCGTTTATGCAGAGAAATAGCTTAGCAGATGACTTGCCAAGTTTGGAGGAGGAATTTCCACGGTGCGAGAACTTGTCTTCTTGGCAAGCAAGCCAGATTTCCTTTCAAAGGAAGAGGCTGGAGAGCATGTGAGAAGCTGCAATTAGTCCACACAGATTTATGTGGACCTATGTCTGAGTCTTCTCTCAATGGTAGCAGGTATTTTATTACTTTCACTGATGATATGACTAGGATGAGTTAGATTTATTTTTTGCGAGCCAAGTCTGAAGTTGCTGATGTGTTTGTGAAGTTTAAAGCCTTAGTTGAGAATAAGAGTGGGAAGAAAATTAAAATGCTCAGGTCTGATAATGGTTCTGAGTATACTGCTCATAAGTTTAAGTTGAATTGTGAGCAAGCAGGAATTATGCAGCAGTTCTTGCCCTATTCATCTCACGAGAATGGGATCAAAGTGAGAGGAAAAATAGAAGCATTATGGAGATGGCTAGATGTATGATGCGGGAGAAGAAGTTACCTAAGAAGTTATGGCCCGAGGCAGCTAATGCAGTGTTTCTATTGAATAGATTGCTCACAAAGGCCTTAGAGAAGTCAACACCTTTTGAAGTCTGGCATGGTGTTAGACCTTTTGTGAAGAACTTGAAGGTTTTTGGGTGTTTGTGTTACACTCATATTCCTGAGGTCAAGAGGGACAAACTAGATAAGAAAGCAGAGCTTGGAATCTTTATTGGGTATAGTCTTCAATCAAAGGCTTACAGGATTTTCCATTCCATGACAAGGAAGGTGACTGTGAGCAGAGATGTTATTTTTCTAGAAGAAGATGAGTGGAATTGGATGGAAGGAAAGAGTGTAGAACAGCAGTTGATTCGAAAAACAACCTGCAGCGAGATGTAGAGGTTGATGAGGTTATAGATGGATTGGAAGACAGTATTGATGATTTACTAGTGAGAGGCATAAGGTCACTTGCTGAAATCTATGAAATAAGCAATGTAACAATGCTAGAACCATCTAACTTTGTGGAAGCTAAGGAGGATCAGAGGTGGATTACAGCAATGCGGGAGAAAATTGCAATGATCCAGAAAAACCACACATGGGAGCTTGTTGACAGACCATCTGATAAGAATGTAATTGGGGTTAAGTGGGTGTTTAGAACAAAACTTAATCCGATGGTTCTGTCAATAAACACAAAGCTAGACTTGTGGTGAAAGGCTATGCACAAATATGAGGAGTAGACTATTCTGAAACATTTGCTCCTGTTGCACGACTTGATACAATAAGGCTACTGTTAGCTATTGCAGCAGAGAAGGGGTGGCCTATATTTCAGTTAGATGTCAAGTCTGCATTCTTGAATGGAGAGCTTGAGGAGGAGATTTTTGTTGAACAACCTGAAGGCTTCAGTATCAAAGGGCAAGAAGAGAGTGTATACAAGTTGAGGAAAGCTCTATATAGACTGAAGTAGGCTCCAAGAGCTTGGTATAGGAAGATAGATCGATATTTGCAGGATTTAGGCTTTGTAAAAAGCTTAAGTGAGTTTACTCTTTATGTTAATAAAGTGAATCACAGCGTTGTAATTCTGTCACTTTATGTAGATGATCTTTAGTGACAGGGAATGATATGGAATTGATAGAGAAGGTGAAGCAAGATCTATTTGCAGTTTTTGAGATGTCAGACTTGGGAAAGATGACTTATTTTTGGGTTTGGAAGTCAAACAAGATTCATATGAGATCTTCATCTGTCGGGAAAAAATACATGAAGGAAATTCTAAAGAAGCTTCGAGATGGAAGATTGTCGAAGTGTAAGCACTCCTATGGCTGCTAAAGAGAAGCTGCACGAGAATGATGGAACAAATGCAGTAGATGCTTCTATGTATAGAAGTCTAATTGGGTGTCTCATGTATCTTACAACAACCAGACCAAATATTCTATTTGTTGTGAGTGCTTTATTCAGGTTTATGAGTAGTCCTAGTCAGTTACATTTGGTTGCCGCAAAAAGGGTCTTGAGATATCTCAAAGGAACATTGTTCTTTGGTGTGAAGTTTAAGAAAGGTCAAAAGTTTAATTTGCAAGGATTTTCGATAGTGGTGGGCTGGTTCGGTGGATGACATGAAACGTACGTGCGGGTATTGTTTCAATCTTGGTTCTACATGTTTCTCCTGGTGTTCTAAAAAGCAAAAGATTGTAGCTCAGTCCACAGCAGAGGCTGAGTTTATAGCAGCTACTGTAGCTGCAAATCAAGCTTTGTGGCTAAAGAAGATAATGAAGGATTTGTGGTTGAATTCTAGTGATTGCATTAAATTTAATGTTGACAATTAGGCTACTCTAGCAATATCACAGAATCCAGTTTTCCATGGAAAAACCAAACATTTTAAAGTCAAATTTTTCTTTCTACGTGAGGTGCAACAAAGTGGCGAAGTTAAGTTGGTCTATTGCAGATTTAAAGATCAACTTGCAGATATGTTCACAAAACCACTTCAGGCTGGAAGATTTGAGCTGTTAAGAGAGAAAATAGGAATTGCAACAGCAACTGATCCAAGGAGGAATTTGTTAGAATTGTCTCAGTGCTGCTGTTTTCGATCATGTTTCCTCTGTTTTCCTCTGTTTTTTTTTTTTTAAACAATCAAGTTCATTTAGTTATGTAGTTAGTGTTTTTGCTATTTTCTAGGAAGTTAATAGCATGTTTGTGTGCAGTTATGTGTTGCACGTATGTGAGCAGTTTCTGCTTTGTATTTAGTTGTGGTACTCGACAGTTTTTCCTTTGCACAAGTTGTATGAAGTGCTATGCTCTGTTTTTTTTTTTTTTTTTTATCCTTTCTCTCCCTCAAACAACAGAGATGTTTTCTGTTTTGATTGTTGTTTTATGAGCTTTAACAGCGTTCAAGTGATTGAGGAAGAAAGCCCTTATAGGGATGAGGTCGAAGTCATGAAGACGGAGATCCAAGAGCTCAAGACTGAGCTTGCCCTATGCAAATTGAGCATCGCCAATGGGTCGATGCCTACACAAGCGTGCCCAAGCTTGAGGTGCCAAAACCCAAAGAGTTCGAAGGTGACCAATCTGCCATGGAGGTGGGTAACTTCGTGTGGAGCATGGAGCAATACTTTGGCGCCGTCAACATCCAAGACGAATTGATCAAGGTAAGAACCACTTTGATGTTCTTTACCGATACTGCAATGCTTTGGTGGCGCAATAGGTGCAACGAGATGAAGCACAGCGCCGATCTCGTGGACACATGGGATGACTTCATAAGGGAGGTCCGAGAATACTTCTTCACCGAGTCTGCTCAACAAGAAGCCCATAGCAAGCTTTATCGCCTTGAACAAAGGGGCACGATCCAAGAGTACGTGAAGGAATTCATGGAGCTCAAACTCCAAATCCACAACCTACGAGAGGAGGAGGCTCTCGAAGCATTTATGGATGGATTGAAGCCATGGGCACAACTTGAGCTAAAGCGACGAGACGTGTAGAGTCTCGCGAGAGCCCTAAGCGTGGCCGAGTCCTCGTCAACCTCACCAAAGCTGAGCCAAAGAACAGAGCAGAGGATTGGAGGTCGGATCGATCCTCCAAGGACGAAGCTGGAGACACTCCCCGTGCGTCGAAAGATCAAAGTGGCTGAGTCAAGACATGGGGGGAAGGAACTTCCAAGCCGTCCTTCCAAAAGGGTCATCCACCGACAGACTACCCGACGAATAAGTTAGATCAACCCCGCTTTCTCCTTGCTACATTTGCAAAGGTCCACATTGGACCCAAAAGTGCCTAAAGAAGGACAGAATCAACACCCTCCTTGCCATCGAAGAAGAGGAGGAGGAGCCCAAAGAAGAGAAGCGGCAAATCCGGCTTAGAGGCATGAAGGTTGTCAACTCCGTCCAAGCTTGATCGCCATCCAAAGAAAAGGAAGCTGCCTCGAACACGGATGTGTTCTTCATGGAGGTCGAAGTGTGTGGCCGAGCACTATATGTTTTGGTTGACACTAGAGCCTCGAACATGTTCATGTCGACCGAGGTGGCGAAAGCCTTGGGACTTCGCGTAGAGCCAACCGAGAAGTCCTTCAAGACCATCAACTCGAGATGGACTCGATGGCGTAGGGTGGATGTCCAAATTGGCGAATGGAAGGGCAAGCTGTCATTCGAGGTAATTCCTCTCGACGATTATGATCTCATTCTGGGAATGCAGTTGTTCCATAGCATGAGGTCCATGATCGACATGAGGACCAAGTGCATTATGATCCTCGATCCAAAATGCCCGATGATGATCCCTATGACGAAAGGGGTGGCCGACACCAAGACCATTGCGACGATCTGGCGTCTTGACAAGAGCTTGAAGGCCGAGAAGCGCATGCACAAGCCGTCATCCATGGAGAAGCCGAAGGAAGAGCTAGATCCTACTCCAACTCATGCCATGCCAATCCATTAGCTCTTCCCCGAGGTTGAGTACTCACCGCGTGCCATGCCCAAGCCGAAGTTGAAGCCGTGTGCCATGCCCGAGCTGAAGTTGGAGGGGTGTGGTCCATCATACGAGCGAGTCCGAACCAAGAGAAATCGGAAGAAGAATGCTCGTGCCCGTGTCAAGAAGGCTGCCCTTCAAGCTGTGAGCAACGAGGGCATCGCTCGAATGAGTGGGGAGAATGTCACGGCCAAGAGATTCCTATAGCTAAAGGGCCGTGCCTTTCCGTGGAAGACCTCCTGCGATCACTAGAATTCCGACAAGACTTCTTCCGAGAACTTTCCAAGGGCTAGCAATACTGTCATTACGCCAAATTTTAAAAGTCTCCTGTCATAAGTGTCAGTAGTTGGTAGATATAGCGGTGCGATCTCATCCGCCGGATGAAAAGCCGATCAATGGATGTAATTTGAGGGACTCTAATATAAGAAGGGGTGCCCTCCCCTCATTTGTATCCATCCAATCTTTTCAGTAATATCAAGGTTCCTTTCTTTCTAGAGCTCATCTCTCTAAAAACTTTCTCTCTCTACGATCCAGGTAAATCGAGCTAGTGTGCAATCAATCGAGCAAGGCTTGGCTTAGGTGATCCAAAAGAGCCTGAGTCGCTGAGCGGTCACGATCCTAATTGATCAACCCGTGACACATGCCTGCGAGCCGTTCATTGTCGGAGGATTGAGTCAGCTTCTCAGCATCTTCTTCCTCCCTCAACCAGAAAAAGGGCAAAAATGACGGCTCTCCTTTTCATTCAGAGCTAGCTTCTGCTTTGCTGAAGCCAAAGTGTTCTTCTCATTGCCTTTAGTTTCACATAATCCAGCTTTAGGATTTGGAGGACATGGAGAAGATTCAGTAGAAGGATATTGCGACCCTCTTCTTATTTTGGAAAGGAAGGTCTTACACAACTAGGACTGGATATTATCACGTTGGACTCTTCTTTTTTGTTTTTCTTGGTGCTTTCTTTTTGGATGTCCTTTTGCCCTCTGATGCTTCATAACCCGACACTTCAACATCTCCATTACCCCTAACATCACAATGCTCTAGTTGGTTTTCCCCATCTGTAGTTTGACATGAATGAAAAAAAATAAATCAGGAGAACAAGCATGATACAAAAAGTATCAGCAAAAGAATGTAACCTTTATCTATAAGACGTCATAGATTTACTCTACAGCAGCCTCCAAAAGAAGTTGATTAGAAATGCTATTTATGTCAGACATGCATTAAACTCTTTTGCATTGTCCAAGATTACACAGTTTAATCATTTGTGTCAAGAATGAATCACCAAAAAGAAACATCACCTGATAATTTATCGGGTGCCCCATTTTGGCTGACAAAAACATTTATCCTGAAGCCACTTCAATGTTCTTGTATATGCTTACCAAGCTATCCATGTGCGGAGCTGGGCGAACCTCTGTATAACCAGACAAATTTAGCATAAGAGAACATCAAATGCAACTCTAGAAGGAAGACAGCCTATGCATCATGAATTTCCAGATTTTGAGACATAAAAAAGTCATCGTTTTACAATTCAGAATGTGCTTGTTTATTAATGAACTGCAAAATATTGACCAAAATTTGGGATCTAAGAATCTTTGCATGGCTAAGTACCTCGTTCCTCTTACTGCAGACACTTTAACAGTTCAAATACTCCAATTTTCTCCATTGCCATTATAGCCTTCTTAGGAAATCCAAAGGTGCAGCACTTTTGATTTGAGAAATTTGAAGGGTTAGTTCTCACAACTCTTTGTAATATGTAAAACAATTTATTAGTCGAGAACAGTCACTTCTCTCATCAAATTTAGGAGTTTTTAAGATATTTCTTTGTTTTTATTTTTTTATGATCCAGGGGCACGTACATTGGAACCCATCTCCCTAGAGGCCCACAGAACCCCCTACGACACCCACGAATTGGTTAAGTCCAGACCAAGAGGCAGATGAAACTTGACCCAAGGGTTTGCACAAAATTGGTAACCTGTGCCCAAAGAAATCAAAAACCATGAAGAGAAAAACTGGTTGGACCAAAAACGCCCCGACTGGAAAAATTCTGATGTCATATGATTAAGGGAAAACATTAAAACATAGCTCCACACGATAGGGCACCTTACAAACCGGACGATTGGAGCCAGATTTCATCGATTTCATGATGCCTGAGCTGGACAAGAGCAATGAGAGATGGTTGTCGAGTATCCAAACATGCGTCTATGACTACATTTCATCCAAGGAACCAATGACGAGAAACAAGGCATAGTTGGCTTACTTGCAGAACACGTGATTACATAGGAGCGAAACCGCAGAAGTGAACAGGTTCAAGCTGCAAGAGATTGACAGCACTGCAATCAGCACTCCCAATAGGCAAACCCAATCACCGAACAGCAAGAAGTAAAGGGTTCATCATACTACATTTTTTTTATAACATTTCAACGAGTTCATCCGGCGCTGATTCAAATTCAAATGCGACAAGCTCGCCAAACAAATGTGAACGAACCCAAAAAAAAACAAAAATAAAAAATAAGATTAAGAAATGAATCCGTCTTAAGTCGATCGATCCACTCAAACGGCCAGAACAGGACTACTAGAAGCTGCTATCGAGCAGAAACAGAGACAAGTTCTCTTCTTTTTCATGTGGGCATGGAAGTGTCGCCAGAAACGAAGATTCGCCAAACAGCAATAAGTAAAGGGTTCGCACTTCAATTTTTTCTTTTTAACACTTCAATGAGTTCATCTAGCACTGATTTAAATTCAAATGCGACAGGCTCGCCAAACAAATGCGAACGAACCCAAAAATAAAAAATAGATAAAGATAAAGAAATGAATCCGTCTCGAGTCGATCCATCCTATCGATTTTGAATCAACCGAACAGAACAGGACCATCAGAAGCTGCTGTTGGGCTAAAACGGAGACAAGTTCTCTTCTTTTCCATCTGGGTACGGATGGCTCACCAGATAGGACACTTGAGCTCCCTGCCCATCATTTCCAGCTGACTCGGGATCGGGTCCGCTATACCCACCTCGGAAAGTTGCGAGCTACGAGCGACCGAGCGAGAGAGAGGGAGAGGGAGAGAGGAGATGGTTTAGCGGACGAAAACCGCGAGAGCCGATGAGAATGAGAGCGTCCGGACTGGGAATTTCAGTGCGTTTGGGAAGCGGAGATTCACCAATTCCTTCTGAATTTTCAGCCGCCAGAAGGAAAAAACCGCAACCTGCCGGGCTCTCGGAAAGCTGTAGTTCCTACGGATATGCAAGGGAGCGTGTCACGTCTCTGGCATCTCGCATGACTAATCCACCCACGGAGTAAAAACACGTATTTTGATCGAATTTTTCGTATTATAATTCGAAAGGATACAGCTTTTATATGTGAAATAGAGGTGTACTTCACTGATAAATGTCGCTCTAACGAGACAAAATGCCAAATGTATTGGCCACGCGAGAGTTGATTTCAAGCGCCACCACGTCTCTGGGTTATTGTATCTATATGTATAGGTAAAGAATAAATTAATAATGTAAATAGAGATGGAAATGCCTTTCAACTCTTTTAATTTCAGATAATCATAATTTCTTAGCCCATATTGATTTGTTGTTTGTCTAAACCATGTCGAATTTTGTAGTCGTGTAGTTTTCCATGCAATATGTATTTTTATAACATACTCCTATCACATGCCTCTCTTAATATTCAGTAGCTAAAAACAAATCCTCACAGAAATGTATGTATATACTAGAGTCATAATTCGTTTTATATTTTGGAAAATGAGAATAATTTACGAATTGTTTGATGCATAGGAAATTTCTTTGTTTGATGCTCCTTTTTTCCTATCTTGCACATATAAGTTCTATCTAGTAATTATAAATTAATATTTTTATTGCAATGAGAGGAGAACTTCCTATCATTATGATTTTTCCAATATATATACATGTATGCTATAATTCATATAATTAAAATTAAGCACAACTATTAACTCAACTTTATTTTCTTTTATTGTCGATTCTCTTGCTTTCTTAGAGTAAAGCATACAAACTTATAAAAGATATGCAAACATATGTTAATTGCATATGTTTTTTTTTTTTTTTTGGTAAAGGTAAGAATATATTGAAAAGCAAAGGACAAAAGTACACAAACTGCACCAAAACTTACACTCTCAAAGCGAACAAAAGAGTGGAAGGGAGCCGCGCAAAAGCATCAAGAGGCAAGGACAGAAAGAGCACAAACAACAGACACAACACGACCACCATAATCAGCCATCAGACCTCCATGGACGCCTGAGAATCCGTGAGCCAGAACATCCGCACTGGAGACGACCGAGCAAGATCAAATGATAAAAACCCAAAGGGTTACGTGAAGATACTAGGGTCGAGATCCCAACCCCTCTGAAGACGCCGATTCCTTGGATTGTCAGGGACATCCTTGTAGGTAATTGCTTTATCTTTAACCATCTTTATCAAATGGTTCTTCAAAGCGGGAATATCAAGAGATTCCCTCGGAAAATCATAGCATTTCTCTTCTTCCAAATTAGATAGCAAAGAGCTCCAAAGGAATAGCGAGAAAGACTGTGAGAGAATTCCTTACCAGCAAGGAATTTCATAGCCCAAGCAAGGTTTTCCGCCCAAGTGCCGTTCCTCCACGGCAAATTGCACCTAGTTGCCCAAAAGTAGATAATGGTATTTGAAATATTGCAGTCAAAGTACAAATGGTTGGTCGAGTCCGGCTGAGTATTACAAAAAGTGCAAGCCGAGTAATCAATCCTTCCATATGAGAGGAGAAGTGACTGCGTTGGCAAGCGGTTTTTAGTAATAAGCCACAAAAGGAATTGAAACCGAGGGGCTACCTCCTTATCCCACACAAAAGAAGTCCAAGGTGCTTTGGCTTTAGAAGCTCTGATGACGTTCCAAGCAGACGCTACGGAGAAGGCCCCCGAAGGATCATGACGCCACACAAAACGATCGCTATCAACCGAAAGAGGAGGAAGCGAGAAACCACAATTCTCTAACCGGACTTTACAAGATCTACCAGCATAAGAATATAAAGAAGCGACAGTCGCCTTTGCAGGAACGTCGGGGTCCAACAAAAAAGATTGAGGAACTTGAAAATTTAGAGGGCCACGAGGCAACCAGCTATCGAACCACAATGAAGTAGACCGGCCGTCCCCGACCTCCCAATCGACGGATTGTCTACAACAGCCCCGAAGATGAAGGATCTTCTTCCAACTCCAGGCACAAACCGAAGGCTGAGGGGCAACCTAGAAGTTATGTTTCTTTAAAAAGTTGGAGTGTATCCAACGGCACCACAGAGATTCCTTATCCGTAAAGAGGATCTAAATAAATTTCAGCATTGAGGCTTTGTTACAGTCCTTGATAGACCGAATACCCAAACCCCCTTCCTCCTTAGGCAAACAGACATCCGCCCATGAGACTTTTGCACCTCCCTTATCCAAGGAGGTGCCTTTCCAAAGAAATCTACGAAGAATGCTTTCAATCCCCAAGATAACCGAAGAGGGCAAAGTGAAGACACTAGCCCAAAAAGACTGAATAGCATGAAGCACTGACCTTATAAGCTGAAGTCTTCCAGCAAAAGAGAGGAACCTGTGGGACCAGGAGCGGGCACGCGCGGTAATGCGGTCAATTAATTGAGTACAGTCAGCCTTAGTCAACCTCTTTGAGATTATTGGCACTCCAAGATATCGAATCGGAAGTTTACCTTCCTGAAAGCCAAATGCTAAGAGGATTTTGTTGCACAAAGTAGGATCGCCTCCCGAAAGAAAGATGTCGCTCTTATTTTTGTTGGGGAGAAGACCACTCCATGAAGAGAAGATGTCGAGGCTTCTTTTAAGGATCACAGCCGATTTCCAATCTGCTTGGCAAAAAAGGAACACGTCGTCTACAAAAAAACAGATGAGTGAGCTTGGGAGACTTACATCTCCAATAACATTTGAACTCTTTAGCCGAAGACCTTTGGTTCAAAATTCCCGAGAAGATTTCCATGATCAATGTAAAAAGATAAGGTGACATTGGGTCGCCCTGCCTAAGGCCTCTGCCTCCTGGGAAGAAGCCATGAAGCTCCCCATTAATAGAGATAGAGAATCTAGGTGTGCATACACAAGCCATAATCCGGCGAATAATCCACAGAGGAAACCGGAAGGCAGTAAGGGTAAGCTCTAGGAAATCCCAGTCCACCGTGTCATAAGCCTTGCGAAAATCCACTTTGACTGCACATCTTGGGAGGTACGGGTCTAAGTGGAAGCCTGCAAACAGCTCTTGAGCCAATAAGATATTATCCCTTATCCTTCTACCCTTTACAAACGCATTCTGGGATAGACTAACTATATCCTGAAGCACAGGTGCAATTCTATTGGCTAAGATCTTGGTGATAAGTTTATAGATAGTGTTGTAGCAAGCAATCGGTCTGAAGTCGTTTACTTCACAAGCATTCGGCACCTTGGGAATTAAAGTTAGGATAGTCGCATTAACTTCTTTAAGAAGACAACCTACTGAGAAGAAATCTTTCACAGCCTCTGTAACTAAAGAGCCCACGATATCCCAGTTACTTTTAAAGAATTCTGCTGTAAAACCATATGGACCGGGGGCTTTTCCCTTCGCAAGCTTCTTAACTTCCAAATCAGAGACGGGTGAAGCTAGGGAACATACCTGGCTATTGGATAGCGGCTTTCGAATGAGAAAAGTAAGCTCTTGAAGATCAGGCTTAGCTAGGCCAACTCGAGGAGCAAGAAGATCCGAAAAGAAAGATAGAAAAACTTGGGGCACCAAATCTGGATTCGAGATCAACGTACCTGCAGTATCTTTGACAGAGAGGATACGGTTATTTAGATGTCTAGCTTTAACACAGTTGTGGAAGAATCTCGTGTTGCGATCTCCTTCCTTCAGCCATCTAATTCTTGATTTTTGCTTATAAAACGATTCCTCTTGACCACGAAGGTCTATAAAAGCACGTCGCTGCCCTCTTTCAAGTTCAGCTAGTGGAATATTTTCAGGATCCAACTGAAGGAAGTGCTGAGTTGAACGCAAGGCTTCCCTCGCTTCAAGAGTTCTAAGAGAAATATCCGAGAAAGCCTCCAAATTAAGATCCTTGAGGCGAGATTTCAACAATTTCAGCTTTGAGACTAATTTAAACATGGGAACTCCCCAAACTTGACTATCCCACACCTGCAAAACCGTAGAATGGAAATCCGGGTGATCAACCCAGAAATCAAAGTACTTAAACGGCTTCCTCCTTGGACGCGGATCCACTACCCTGACAACCATAGGAGTATGGTCAGAAATTCCAGGATTGAGAAAAGACGCCTCCGAGTATGTTAATTGCATATGTTGTTTGTTGCTTATATATATTTATACATAATATGGTGAATAATGGTTTACACAATTTATACTTTTTTCCAAAATTTTCATTTTTCTACATGTCCATATCCCATATGATTTAAAATAATATGGAGAATAACGGCATAAACAATTTATCACTCTTTTCCCAAAATTTTTAAACTGAAAAAAGTTGAGCTTTGAAAAACTTAATGATGAATTTACATTGGCATTATTTTTATGTTTTGAAAGATTTCATATGTGATTGCTTATTAAATTTGAATTTAATAAGAAATGCAAATAGAAGGAAAAAATCTAAGCAAATTATACCAAACGTAGTTTGCTAATTCATGCACACAGGCCACGACTTAATTCTTTTTACTATCATGTAAGGGAAACCGTTATTTATTTATTTTGGAAAAATATATATGAACATGTGAATTAAATTATTTAGCATCTCACCCGACTATCCACTCAAAAAGTGAAAACACATTATTTAAATGGAATGGTCATATTATAATTTGAAAGGACACAACTCTTGTATTAGAAATATAATTCACTAATAAATGTCGCTCTGACAAGACGAAATGCTAATATAATGACCATGCATGAATTGATTTCAAGTGTCGTGTCCCTTGATTATTGCATCCATACAAAGGTGAGTACACATTAGGAAATGTAAAGAGAAATGAGAGCACCTCAAACTCTTTTAATTTCGACATTTTAGAAAAAAAAAAGTTAATCCCATTCTTAAGCCTATTTTACAGTGCTATATATTTTTTGGAGTGGCGATAATAATTTATGGATTTTTTAAAATTTTTTGCATAGGAAAATGTGTATATACATATACATATGTTTAATGTGTGTATATGAAGTAAATTAAATTGTTTGAAATAAAATTAACCATATCTGATAACTCAATCCTATTTCTTTTCTACTCCACTCTCTTGCTTTCTTCAGGGAAATGCATACAAACTTATGTAAATTGGGTATCTTGTATGCTACTTTTCCCATATGTTCAGTATCCTACATGATATGAAATGGTATGGAGTACAATGGCACATGCTATTTATGATCCTTTTCCAAAATTTCCAAACTAAAAAAATTAATAATCAAGATTTAAAATTAATGGATAAGTATACCAAAAGTCTTAAAACTTGTCATAAAAGTGCAATTGAGTCCTAAAACTTTCGAAAAGTGCAATCACATCCTAAAACTCGTCAAATTGGTGCAATTACATTATTCCATTAATTTCATCCAATTTAATTAACGGAAATCACTAACGTGGCATTTATTATTATTTTATCTCTTCTACGTGGCACTAACATGGCTAAAACATGAAGGATAATATCAAAATGATATCGTTTTGGTCCACAACTGATTTTTTCATCTAAATTAAATTGATTTTTAATCTAAATATTATTTAAATTAGATTAACAAATTAGATTTGGACCAATATAAGGCAAGTGTTCTGACCAAAAAGATAAGAATAAAAATTTGAAGGCAGGTGTTAAGAAAAGAGAATTATTGCCATGTATTAGAACCATTCAAAAATTAGAACCTGCCAAAACTTATTTTTTTAATCTAAATTAAATTGATATATATTATTTAAATCAGATTAAAAATAGATTTGGACCAATTTAAGGCATGTGTTCTGACCAAAAAGATAATAATAAAAATTTGAAGGCAGTGTTAAGAAAAGAGAATTATTGCCATGTATTAAAACCTATCCAAATTTAATTAGAACCTTTCAAAAATTGTTAAGTTTAATAATATTTCTCAATATTTGTCATTATTGCCATGTATCTAGTGAATCATTAAAAAAAGTGACAAGTAAGTCATACCTTCTTCGCCAAGCACAATAAACACTGAGGTTGCTTGAACTTTCTCATAGAAACTGCTCACTCAAGCTATAGATTTTCTTCCAGAGTGTGGAGTGGGAAGCGGAGTGTTGGTACATGGAGATACCTACAGCTACAGCATCGTCCTGCTATAGATTTTCACCGAGAAGAGGCCCACTGATGTGATTTTCCTAGAAGGTTTTAAACCTCCATAACTTTGCTGAGAGAGCATATTACCTGGTGAAGTGGGAAATATTGTAGACCCCTGGCTGTTCCAGGGTATGCAAGAAGCAGAAGCAGTCAAATACAAAAACCAGTTTTCAACTATCAAAGGGAGGGTGCAAAATTGAGGAATGCTTGATTTCAGTCTTTAGGATTGGAGTTGCCTATTCTGCTAAAACGCCGAATAAACAGATGGACATTGGCAATGTTGCAGCTGAGCTAAATTCGATCAGAACAAAGTTATTCAAATGGGCTATTTATAATTCAGTTCCTACAGTAGGCAAAATTATTGTCCTCATGTCCATGAAAGAAATGCTTGTTTTTTTCTCTCATTTTTTTACTTCTTGGACAGGAGAAGTGCTTGTTTTCTGGCAACAGAATTCATGAATCCAACTGACGACTTTTCATTGACTCTAGCTCTCCCAATTCATATCTCAGCCCCTGATATATTCCAAGAGGGTCTTGTTAATAACAACTACAACCTAACCCCTTATATGGGTGTTCAAATTTTAAATAATTAAACCTATATGAGTTTCAACAAATGAGTCGCCACTAGCCTTTTTGGTTGACTAGAAACTGAGTAAAATATGGGAGGATATCTTGCTATTTGTGCAATAAGAGACTCTAGACTCAGGGACTTAATTACATTAGTTCTAAGATTAATGCACTTTCAATACCTAACTCGATTAGATGCTAACACTATAACAACCTATCGAAGAATTCTAACTATTGTAACCATTCTAAAACAAAGAAAATAACATCCAAGATATTGAGGTGCACAACCAAGTATAATCACAAAGGAAAACATGCAAGCATCCTAATTTCGTTCCTAAAAAGAAAATGACAATTCAAAACAAAGAATCCTAGGGCTTGCTCAATTTTAGATTTTAATTTTTTTTATCAAAGGTTTTTTTAACAAATTCTAGGAAAAAACTACTTAGGAACTGATTTTTTTAAGCTTTTCCAAATATTTCCGAATTTTGAATTTTCTATGAATTTAAAAAAAAAAATCTGAAATTTGTAATTTTTATGAAATTTTTTAAATTTCTGAATTTTTAAATAGTTTAATAATTTATTATTGTTATTCGGAAATTTTTATTATATTATCGGATTTTGTGAAATTTTTATTAATTTTTATATTTTTCGAATTTAAAAAAAATATTAAATATTAAATATTTTCTAAATTTTTTTATTTTTTTTAGATTTTTTAGATTTTTAATGATAATTTATTATTTATTATTATTATATTCGGAACACGGGTTCGGACCGGTTTACCAGATCCGACTCGCCAACGCTATCCGACCCACGTCGGATTAAAACCAAATTTTTTTTGTCCTTTTCCCTATTTTGTCTTTTACGCCTTCATCTTCTTCTTCAACCCATCTTCTTCCCCGAAGCATTTTTCTTCCCTGCAACTTCATCTTCTCTCTTTTTTTTCGAACCCATACAACTAGACACCACCATCCTCTACGGACACTGGCACTTACACCGCCGCATACTGCCACTGAATTACACCACCGGCCGTCGTCGGCCTATCGCCAGCAATGGCTGAGCCAAGCTCGGTTTTCAACGGCCATGCCATGAGACCGAGATGAACATCACAGGCACGAAGCTATTACGAGACTAAACCTTTGCTCAACTGTTGGTTATACACAATCAGATTCGACACCTCTCACAAACAATCATCGAACAGGTAGTGTGCGCTCTTGAGTACAGATTTTAGGAACAAGTTTAGTGTTACTCTAATACTCTAGGCTTAAAGGTGATGCATCAGGTTCAGATCACCGTAACTCTCACAGAAGTATCTCAGTTTTACAAGATTGAACCGAGAGTTCATCGATTTGAAATCCCCATTCTCGGTCCCCGAATAGCATGAAGAAAACAAAACAGAGCATCCGAGAAAAGGTGCTTACCTGATCGAGAATGGAGCTGCAGTGAACGCGACCAGTAAGTTGGCTCCGGCGGACGAGAAACTCTTCTCTATCTCTCGAAGGAAGCTTCTCCACCCACCTTTCTTCTCCTCAAAACCCACGTTCTTTCCATGGCCGAAGACACCCTGTTTTCTCACAGCGGGGATATTCTCGGTTGTGACTGGCTCTGCTTCTCCATCTTCTTCAACCGGAGCTCCAATGGCCGACGTTCTCTCTCTCTCTCTCCCTTTTTGCTCTCTGGTCTTCAAGCGAGCTTTCTTCAGTGAAGAACCGATTTCCTAAATCCCGAACGTTGCTTTCCCCTGAATTTCCTTGCTCTCTGAGCTTTCTCTGGTTTCTCCACGGCGACCTCTCTCGAGCCAGCCGTTCTTCTACAGCGGAGCTTTTCTCTCTCGCTCCTTCCTGGCCGACCATTCCTCAAAAAGAGAAGGCTGGTACTTGGGGTGGGCCTTCTCTAAGCTCTGATGGGCTAAGGAGAACTAAAAACAGTAGGAATGGACTCAAAAAGAAATAAAGAGATGGGCCGCGGGAATTAAAAAAAAAGCTAGGCGAAAGAGTTCTTCTGGCCCAAAACTCGCTGAAAATAAATGGGCTAAGCCCCTCACCCGATTTTGTCAATTTTTTTTTTTAAATTACATGATTTCTTTAATTAATATCTTTTTTATTACTATTACTATTATTTGTATTTGTATGCTTTTGCCAAAAATGGACACTTGAACGGTCGACAAAATTCGAGTGTCAACACTTAACAACACCAGTTAAAAACCTTAAAAAAATGAGTGTTTATCAAATCACATTGAATACTGAAAAAGTAGACATTTTAAAGAACTAATTGCACCGAACATCAAAGTTGCAATTCAAAAGAATATTTAATAAGTTTTAACGAGTCTTCCAAGACACTTTACTAACATTTTCCTTCTAAGCAAGCACCAATGGTCTCCTGCACATGGCAAACATTTATTTTTGACCGGCGATATGGTCCAATCAACCCATATAAAAGTTAACAGAACATTGGAGTTTGTTCAACAACTTTCATAAATGACAATCAATTAGTAGAACTCCTTCAAAAAGAAGAATTGTGCTTCAGGGTTTAGTATATCATACTCTGGTATTTAGCTTACAATTCTTATTTCGCCATATCCTTTGCCACCGCTAAATCTGTTTTGATCAAGTCATAAGTGTGGTGTGGCAAGGTTCTTTCTCTAAGGAAGAACTCGCCCTTTAGTGTGTGCGAGAAGAAGCAGGACTTTTCTGAGTACAATAGTGAAGAGTTGCAATAAATGAAGACGATTTGTGAACAATACACTCAGTGCCAAGCAATTATTGACATGATGGCACTAGCATACAAACCTTTAGATGGAGACAGAACAGTGTGTAACTTCTTTCAACATTTCTTCAAGAAAGAATTAGAATGCCTTACCTTTCCATATATAGATACTCAGTATATTCAGTACATTGATCATACTGAGCGGCCTACTGACAGCAAAAAAATCAAGAGCAAGGTCTGAGACCATCTTTGTACAAACTAATCAACTAATCTCATTTTACTTTAGGCATAGCACTTATGTTCTATCCTCAAAGTAATTTGAGCAGCAGCATTTCCTTTTGCAAGTCAAATGAGTATTTAAGTTTTCACCATCTCGTCAAGTCCTCAATCCCAATGTTTCTGTTTTGACCAACCTACAGAAGGCAAAAGCAACCACGAGGCAAACGCTGTGCCTCTCATATTCCTTCCTCCCTCCAAGATTTGTTTCAAACACCCTATAGAATTTGGGTTATATAGACATGGCTGAAGCCTCAGCAATAACTTGAGTCAAGACCACACAGTGAACGTAACCCATCAGAGTTTTCTCATCACGTGAATTAGCCCTGTAGACTTTGAGGAGAACCAAAAATGACAAGCCAGCCAATGTCAAATAAACAGAGGCTGTCCACAAACAAAGCCAAGCTGAAAATATCCTTTCTACATTAAATGCTGAGGAATTAGTTATACCATTGGCATGCCCTTTTGACAGAGGCAGAAAAACTTTCAACTTCTTTACCATTTCATTGAGCTTCCTTAACTTGTCAACCTCACCAGCCTACAGCAGTAATCCCCCTAACATCCGAAATGTTGCTTCAGTCATTAGCGTTCCTCTCTCCAGCATTTGTTTAGAGCACTCAAAAGCTTCTAGAACTCTTCCACGAGAACATAATCCAATCACCAAGAGATCTAGTGCATGACCATGAGAACGATGCCCTTTGCCCACCAGGTATTCCCATAAAAGCAAACTCAAATCAACTTGTCCATTAATACAAAAATACTTCACCAGGTATTCACATTAATCACACTTGTAAATACGAAGCAAGCAACCCAAAATTGCTTGGGTTCTCTTTATTTTCTCTGATTCTAAGGATAAACAGTAAAGAGGTAGCGGTCTATTATAGATTGTTTATGCATGTTCTCTTTTCTTATAAGCCTGAATTGCTTGTGTTTTGTGTGCATGTTAAATGAAAAAACTTTGTGCAATGTGACGTAGAACCTAATACTGTTAATCAGTTTAGTGTTCTTGTCCAAATTCCAACACAAAGAGAAGATGACAAGTGTACCCACTTCAAGAATGAAAATACATTACTGTATTCTTTTGGTGTCATCGCAGCAGCAGCACGATGACTTAATACGAGCATCAACTTGACGAAATCTTTCCATTTACATCCCTACTTTTAAGATTAGACAAAGCTGGAGGGGATAAAATTAGACCACACATGAACGTTTTATTTTAATATCCCACGATGTCTTCGTTTACGTTCTAAATAAAAGGAGAATACGAGCAAATATTCATTTTTCTTTTATGAAAATTACTCTGGACCGTCTTTTAAGGGGAATACCTACAAGTCTTTCCCACCAAACGTAGAAACCCTCCTCAATTTCTTTAAAGTGGAATTCATGTATCTTTTTATTTTTGTAATTTTGGGGAGTTCTGCTTTGGTCCCTAGCTATGTACTAAGTAGGTCCATTAGCTATTGCACTTGTCGCGACCTATTTAGGAGTCAACAGCACTAAATAAGCATATGAAGCTAAGAGACGATGCTAAAAAACACAAAATCAAATTAACTAGAGACAAATACATGTCGACTCAAAGAAATTGTGTCCAATCATTATCAGAGGATCGTTATCAAAACGAATATGAACGAATATTCGTTCTTATTGGATACTCTGTTATAAAATGTTTACGCATTTTCGCTTTTCCCCGTGAGAGGCGGAACCCTTTTATTGGGATCAAACCCTAGCTAGAAGCAGCAGACATACTCGTGACATTCAAACTATATCTTTATCCTCGAAAAGGAATAACATGTCTATTAACTAAGAGAAAACAGGAAACAATAGAATCCTCTGCGAGAAACATGGTCCTTCTCGGATACTTTTTTCCAACCTTTTTCAATCGACAATCACGGGAAGTTACACCGAAATCTCTTTAACTTTCTTCAAATAAAGGACACGTTTGCCGCTTTCTCTGTACATGTTGCATCTATTTATATATAGTTGAAAATGAATTATGTCACGGAATAGGTCGTAACTTTTTTCTCTATAAGTTCTTTCAAAGCAAGCTGCATAATGGCGTAAGGCTGAAGTTTCGGGCGTGTCAAATATGAAATCCCTCAGAAGGCGCCTGCGCACAGAGGCTATGTCCAAACTCTTCCGAAATCTTCCCGGATCTTTTCCATCTTTATTTCCACTGATAGCGGAAACTATTTTACGGTACAGATGCAATTAGTTTTCTGTATTCTCTTGAACCATAATCAAGATTTATGGTATTTTATTTCTAGAATATATGAGTGAGAAAATTACTCGAATATAAAATCGTATTTTTTGGCTTGCAGCATCAGCGCGCTGGTTATCCTTGCTGTAGGAACGGACGATCCGAACCTCTTGTATTGTTGGGAGAAACGACGGGCAATCATTCATGAGTCCAGACTTCGGGGGTGAGCTTGTGGATTGTGTAGAAATGCATTTATTGACATCTGCAGCAGCCAATTCAAGTACTGGTTGTTGGAGAAATTGCCATTGTTATTTTGCTAAGCATGCGAGATTTCAAAACTTTTTAAGACATAAACCTCCTCTCTTTCGGCAAAGCTATCGAATCCCGATTAAGCAAGTGGAATTTCTTTCTCATTAATATCTCCCTGTCGCGACCTCTTTTTTCTCTGCGCCCGCAATCGGGTACGAGCGCCTGAGGAGGCTAATGGCTCGGCTGAAATTAATTATGCCCGGACTCTCCCAAGTCCACCAATTCGCAACTTAATGGTTCAAGTTTTTAACCTATAAATCAATTTTTAAAATGGAGTCGCCACTAATCAATTTGGGGTGGGTTGATTAGAAACCCAAGTGAAGTATCGGGAGAAATACTCACTCTGCAACCGGAAATTAGGATCGGGGACTTGATTACACTAGTTAATCACTAATGCCCTTTCGGTACCTAATCTTGTTTAAACCCTGAGGTTTTTGGATGTTCGAGGATTTTCCATTCATTTTTGGGAGGAAAAACATTTTTAGTCATTTCTAATTTTTTGACACAAAAGGGATTTTTTGGTATTTTTGGAAAAATACAAGTCTTTTGGCTTTTTCTGAATTTTTTTGGCTTTTTTCATGAATTTTTGGCTTTTTTGGATTTTTGGCATTTTTTTGAAAAATATGAAATATTTTTGATTTTTTTTTTTATTTTTTGATTTTTCGGAAAATAAAATATTTTTTAATATTTTTGGAAAATAAATTATTTTTTATTGTTTTTCGATTTTTTTGGAAAGTAGAACATTTTTTAACATTTTTTTAAATATTTTTTTTGAAAATAAAACATTTTTGATTTTTTTATTTTTTTGAAATAAAATATTATTATTTTATATTAAAATAATAAAATAAAACCGACCGGGTCGGATCCGCGGGTTAGGTCCGACCGGGCCGGCGACCCAATCGCGGACGGGCCGCGTTGCGGCCGACTCGGATTTTTCGGCTTTTTCTTTTCTTTTCTTTTTTAATCAAAAAACGACGCCGTGGCGGGCGTTCGGGGGACGCCCGGCCCGGCCCGACGACATGGGCTCCTAGCGGAACCCTACCGGGTCCGACCCGGCTTTTGACCCGATTTCAGCCCGAGGCCTCGGAATGCGGAAACCCTACCCGGTTCGTGGCCCGAGTCCGTCGATGACCGAGGCCACGCCGGAAAATCGGGAACCCTAGGGTTCCCGATTCGCGACGCCGAGGAGGGGGACGGGGGCGTCCCGGCGGCGGCGGCGGTGACGGCGGTGATACGAACGGAGGCGGTAGCGCGGGGGGCGTGGTGCGGCGGTACTTTACTGTCCGTGAACGGCCGCTTGAACGGCGAATGGTGGCGACGGCGGCGGCTACGGCGGAGGGTGCCCAAACTCTGCTCCCTCCCTTTGATCTGGGCTCGCGAGCGTCGAGCCTCCCCTGAAGTCTCTCGGGGGAAGCTTGAATGCTCGCGGCTTCGATCTCTCTCCTTTCTCTGCTCTCGCTCCTCGCGGATCTGGGTTCGCTCGCCACCGGCCTCCCCCGAAGTCTCTCGGAGGGAGGTCGTTGAGCTCGCGGGCCCGACCGCTTCGCCCTTGCTCGCTCTTTGAGTTCCCCGAAGTCTCTCGGGGATCTCTCGAGCTCGCGAGGCCTCTCTCTCGCTCGCTCTTCAACCTCCTCCGAAGTCTCTCGGGGAGGAAGTTTCCAAGCTCGCGATCTTCTCCGGTCTATCCATCAACGACGGAAATGCTCCGCTATTTATAGGCGAGGAGGTCCGGTCGACGGAGAGGCTCGGCCGCCGGTCTTTGGCTTGCCGACCCGGACCCCGCGGCCGAACCGGCGTCCCATCCGAGCTCATCCAGCGAAGCATGCTCGGCAATGATGGCGTTCGCGATCTTATCTTCTTCAGCCGACGTTGGCCTACTCCCTCGGCCGTAGGCCGTCCTTTGCGTGCATCGTCGTCTCTGTGCGCGTGAAGTACAGAGGCAGAGAAGGAAGGCGCAAGGAAGAAGAAGAAGGAAGAAGGAGGAGAAAGAAGAAAGAAGAAGAAGGAGAGAGGGGAGGGGGTTGTACGAACCCACGTGAAAAAGGGGGGGCTGCTTTTTTTTTTTTTTTTCTTTTTGCTTTTCTTTTGTTTTTTTGTCTTGTTTTCTTTTTGTTTTTTGTTTATCAGGAAAGACAAAATTAAAAACTTAATTAATAAAACTAATTAAAATCGAGGTGTCAACACTCCCCACCCGAAATTTCTAGTTATTTGGTCGACATTTCACAAACTTTCTCAGTAATTTAGGTATTTAATGGCAAGGAACGAACTGTAAATTTTTCTTAGTGGAGGCAAGGTCTGGTAAATTATAGCTCCACCAGTAACATAATGATCTTACGCTTAAAAATTCGATTAGTCATGAATTTTGAATATTTCATCTGTCTATAGATCAACATCTTCAAGATTATTGAATTGTTTATTAAACTTAAATGACCTTAAGGGCCAAATTAGTTGAGAGTGACATGTAAGAGAGTGGTCAACATCATTTAAGGTATCAAGAGCGTGTAGCAGAAGTTCAATATTTTTCACCTAAAGAGATCGCCAAAAGAGAGCTTAAGTCCAAGCTTCTCAACATATCTATTTAGACCCACATTCACTCAAAAACTTTAATGAATAAGCTATGAAAAAATTAAGATATGTTAAATGTTCACACCATACCAATTATCTAATATGAGACTTTTTTAATACAAGTCGTACGTGCATCTCAACAATCTCCTTATCACATGTTAGTTTAGTGTTAGGCTTTCTCTCCTTCAATTCATGTACCCTTCTGCATCAACATATCTCAACTTGAATTTCCATCAACGGTCGCTTCATCCATGGTCTTTTTCTCTAGACTGAACCTTGAAGTGTACCATCGAGATTGCATTGCCACACGTTGCGGGGTAGTTGCAGCAGCGGCGAGCGTTGGTCTTTGGTTGGCATCTCGGTGCAGATCAGGAAGCAACAAAGCAGCGCCATCGCCTGGCACCAAGGCGATGTGGAGGAACAGCAGCAACGACACCAACGGGAGCCCGGTGGTCAGTGAGCACAAGGGCGCCGATCAGGGGTCGCACAACCAAGGTGGTTTCTGTCGTGCATCCTCTTCCACTGATTCCTCTCTAGCTCTCACGTGTCTCTCAATACGTTCTGAAATTTTGAATTTGCCAGCCTCGTTTTCTGAGGTATAAGTCTAAATATATAGTGTTAAACTAGGCTTTGACAGGTTTAGATTAAGCCTTAATTAAAATAGCAAGCTGTAACTACAAATGCCTAAATCTAGTGGGCTGAAATTAGAATGAATTGTGCTTCATTCCGGTCTGTCCCCTTTGTGAATCTCAGCCAGCTCACTAGGCTCGGCATGGTAACATTTCTCTTCATCCGTTTTTTTATTCTTTCGCTCCTTGGAATAGAAAAAGAACAAGTAGAAAAAAAAAAAAGCTTCTTATTCTCTAGAATAATTTCTAAAAATAAGTCATTTTCTTTCTTTTCTTTTTTCTTTTCTTTTGTTCTTCTTCCTCCCTGCCCGCTACCCGTCGCCATCTGCCCCCCTTGCATGCCGTCGGTCGCTGCCCACCGCCGCTCGTGCTACCCAACAACTGGCTAGAGGAGAAAGAAGAAGAGAGGAAAATAAATAAATAAAAACAAAAATATCAAAAAAATTATTAAAAATTAAAAGAAAATCCAAATAAATAAATAAAACTCATGGGTCGTACCAAACGCTATCATATTCTTTTTCTATTCCAAGAATATAAATTTTGTATAAATACCAAATGCGTTGTTTTACTATGAAACTGTTATGGGGAATAGAAACATAAATTAATTATTTATGAAAAGAAATTGTTCTCCGGAATAAAAATGTTACTAAATGTACCCCCGGTCTTCTAATGTGGTTGAATTTTGGCCTCTTGCAAGCTCAATTACTAACCGGCTTCGACTCATTTAGGACTTTTGCTTTCATAGGTAGGATTGAGTAAGGAATTTTGGGTTGAAGCAATGAACATGGCATGATCTTCATCATCTGTTATATAGTGGAAGATTCATGAGAAAGTATGGTTAGGGAAACCTATTGATTACTTTGGATTATGACTATTTGGATGTCTAGCATATGCTCAAGTTCATTGCTTCAACCCAAAATTCCTTACTCAGTCCTACGTATGAAAGCATGCATTGAGCTCACTCAAATAAAATTATGTTCTTCCATTCTGCAAAGCCATTCCATTGCGGTGTCTCAGGCACTACGAGGTGTCTCACAATCTTTTGTTTCTCGCGAAATTTGGTAAAATCTTTATCACAATACTCTATGCCTTTATAATCTCATGCACCTAATTTGTTTATCTAACTAGTTCTCATTCAATGCCTTAAAATCCTTGAACCAATCAAATATTGGATTTGCTTTAAAAAATATACCCATACCTTTCTCGAATTATCGTTGATGAATGTCAGCATATATCGAGCACCTCTTTTTGAAGGAAATGAAAAAAATGGGTCTAGACGTTTGAATGATTGTATTCAACCAGTTCCGTAGTCGAATGAATAGTTGTACTGAATTTTGGCAGTGCTCACACAAGTCCAACTTCTGTATTGTCTAACCTTCCAACGACCCCCTCTTACTTAATATTGTCATACCTATCTCGCTAATGTGCTCCAATAACATATGCCATAATTGATTCAAGTGAGACTCTGACTTTTATGATGAAACTGTATAGCTCTTATCATAGTCTCTTTTAATAGACTATAGAGAGTTCTTCACTTTCATCCTTGTTATGGAATCTTGAGAGATCTTCAACACTCCACCTTCAATAATGTATGTCACCCGAAGGCATTAAATGTCCTTAGAAAAATAAGGTTCTTCTTGAACTTCGGTACATGCCTTACATCTGCCACCATGCGCAACAGCCCATTATGCATCTGAATCCAAACTGTTTCTATCCCCACGGCATTGCAATCTGTGTTATTCCCCATAAGAATTCTACCTCCATCTATGCCACTCAAAAGCTTAGATCAATGAGTTATAAGTTAACTAAAATATATTAACTGTTTCACACCACACCAATTATCTAACGAAAGACTATTCTAACAAAGCTCATTTGTCTATCTCAATAATCTCCCCACCACATGTGAACTTAGTGTTAGGTCTAAAACTCATTAATTTAGGTATTCTTCCGTACCAACATATCTCAACTTGAATTTCCATCAACACTTGCTTCATACCCAGTTGCTTTCTCCAGACTGAACTATGAAGTCTATCATCAAGACCATGTTGCTACTCCACAATGCCCATCGCCTAGAAACCACAGTGGTCACAAAATATCTTGAAATATTGACCAATCACCAAAATAAATTGGGACTGGAACATCAATCAAGCTAATCAATCAGCCATCAGATCTAATACCAATTGTTGGGAGGACTTAGTAGCTAAGTGGCATTGACACACGACACGCGACATGACACGACACAATACGCGACATGTCATTTCTCAAAAATAGAGAATTCTGATACATTGGGATACATTATATATTAAATGAATATTTTATTTTTAATTAATTTTATTCAAATTCACAAATAAATAAATAATAAAAAAAGAGTCTATAATGAATTTACACTAATAATTTTAATAAATCTATTCATAGAAAATTCTATTCATAGAAAATTTGAAAGACATATTCATAGCTAATGCATATCCATATTTGGGAACATGTTTGAATTTAAACAAAAGTTATTGATGAAACTAACGACTAATAAGAAATTAGAATCAACTTATTTAAATAAATCTATGATCTTATACCATGACCAACATTTATCATTATTTAACATCCGGTGCTTTTATTTTTTGAAATCACTTTTTAGCCTCACTCATTTATTTTTCTGATAAAAATAACCCCCGCTAGGTCCACCCCATATCCCTTCATTTCTTTCCCTCGTTTCTTTCCCCCCACAACCTATCACTTCCTTTCCTGAAAATTAAAGTCACCCTCCACTCTCCCCTTTACTCCCTCCAAAAAGAAAAATTCATGCCAAGCCCCATTAGAATCCTCATTTTTTAAAAAAATTTTTCTACTCTTCTTGCTAAAATTAAAAGAGGAGGAGACTCAAAAACCCTTGTTAGGGAAATCCGTTATGATGTTTTGAAGATGACAAACTAAATCAAAGGCTACTAACATGTTTGATGGTTGAGTAATAGACCATGCAGATGATAAAACATCTAAAGATTTTATCAAAGTCGAGAAGATGACCGGAAAACTGAGCGTAACATATGTCCAGTATATTCTGAAGATTTCAGGACTTAAATGTGTCAAAGTCGAAGGCACCAGGACTCAAGACTCATATTGTAAAGTCTACAGACTCAGATTGTAAAGTCTACAGACCCAGATTGTAAAGTCTCAAGACTCATATCGTAAAGTCTACAGACTCAGACTTTACATCTAGATTCGATGAATCGTAACTTAAGCCCAATCATACAACGGCTAGTGATCTGGTTTGGATTTCACATCAAGATTGATTTGATTGATTCAATCTAATTGATTGACGATTGGATCTTGAAGACAAGAATTTTCTATTCGAAGAAGCTTTACTTATGGAAACCAAGATTTCGTTTGTATGGGCGATCGGAATCAATTTGGGATTCTACCTTTGTCACTCAACGGCTACCAAATCTTCTAGATACATAGCTGTCCAATGGGTATATTGGAAGACGATTCTCCGGGATGCTGTCCAACGGCTAGTTTGGAAGTGGAGGAGTATTTAAGGAGGTGAAGGACCGATGAGCAAGTAAGAGACGGAGCGTAGAATTTATAATTCCAAAGTTTGAGCGACTTTCGATTATACACTTGTCTTTGAAGAGCTTAAACGTTTGTAATCGTGAGAGAAATACCAAAAGAGTGACTTAGTGAGATAGTGTGATCTACTACTAAGCGTTTGCACTCGAAGTTGTAATCTCTTGTTGATTGCATAGTGGAATCCAGCCAAGAAGGCTGTTATCGTGGGAGAGTGGACGTAGGCTTGGATTAAGCCGAACCACTATAAATCTTGTGTTCTTATTCTCTTCCCTAACTCCTTTATTTTGTTCATACTAGCACTCTCAATTGGTATCAGAGCTCGTGTTCTTACTTTATTTGAAGTGTTTTACTTGAGTAAAAGATCCATGGCTAGTATGTTAGCACCAGAGTCTTATGGAAGGGCAAAGCAACACAAGGCCACCATATTTCGATGGAAGAAAATACAAGCAGAATGGCCAGAAAAGAAAAAAAAAGAGAAGATGATGAGCAAGAAAATTTATGCTTGATGGAACATTCAGAATCTGAGTCGACTCGGACACGGACTCGGAAATCGAGTCGACTCTAGCACGGACTCGAGAATCCGATGAGGAAATCGAGAGGGAGAAATCAAATCCAAAAGAAAAGGAAAAGAATCGTGATCATCTCAAAAAGGCAACAAATTGAGGGGGAGCTTTGATCAATTATGGAAAAATCTTTTTTGATTGATCGTGATCTTGTTATGAAAAGAAGAAAGGTAAATGTGTCAGAATTGTTAAGATCTAAAAAATCCGGTTAGTGCATCTTTTATTATTTTTTGTCATTGATAAATCTTTTGTTGATATTATCATTTTATTATGACAAAAATGGTACGTGCAAGTTATGATGCATCCGTGATTTTTATTGGATATTTGCTGATATAATCGAAGTGAGCTATATTGCATATCTTTAATATTCGATAAAAGCTGATTTTTGGAAATTGTGATTCATGCAAAATATTTGTTATCATTCTCTACGTGAATCTAGTATTATCACCTTTTGATTATGACTAAAAGGGGGAGAAGAAATGAATATGCATATGTGCTGATTGGTTGATATTATTTATTGCATAATATTGAGCTGTAATTATTTTTCTATATATTCTTATGCTCAATCTATTTGTTATCTTCTGATATCCTTTGATTTAAAAGTATGTTTACAAATCTGCATATTCAGAGATTGTTTTGTCATCATCAAAAAGGGAGAGATTGTTAGGGAAATCCGTTATGATGTTTTGAAGATGACAAAATAAATCAAAGGCTACTAACATGTTTGATGGTTGAATAATAGACCATGCAGATGATAAAACATCTAAAGGATTTTATCAAAGTCAAAAGATGACCAGAAGACTGAACGTAACATATGTCGAGTATATTCTGAAGATTTCCAGACACACGTGTCAAAGTCGAAGACCGGACTCAAGACTCATATTGTAAAGTCTAGACTCAGATTGTAAAGTCTACGGACCCAGATTGTAAAGTCTCAAGACTCATATCATAAAGTCTACGAGACTCAGACTTTACATCCAGATTCGATGAATCGTAACTCAAGCCCAATCATACAACGGCTAGTGATCTGGTTTGGATTCCACATCAAGATTGATTTGATTGATTCAATCTAATTGATTGACGATTGGATCTTGAAGACAAGAATTCAACGGCTAGTTTGGAAGTGGAGGAGTATTTAAGGAGGTCCTCCTCCTCCTTACACAACTCTCTTCCTCTCGATCTATGCTCTCTCTCTCTTGATCACTTCATCACAATTGCTCGCCGCCTCGCCTCTAGACCTTCCTCTTTTGTAGCCGCAACCTCACCTCTAACCCTCCATCGTGGCATTGTAGTCACGGTCCTCCGGGTCACCTCGGTCCCAACTCTTCCTCTAGCCCTCCCTTGTAGCTATGGCTTTGTTGTCGCTCGTGGCCTCCCCGCCACTCCTTCGCCCTCACCTCCGCCCTCCATCGTCTTCTTCAACGATTCTCTCTCCCTTCGCACTTGCAAACCGACCTCAGAAACCCACCATGCCTCTCGCAATTCCGAACACGCTTGTCAAAACTTGTCAGGAACAGTTGATCACGTATCGAAAAATCCAACACATGTTGACCTCGTGTCGGAGCGTGTCAAAGCGTGTTAGAGTAGGTCAGACAAGTTGACACGTGTTCAACACGACACAGAAGCTCTTGCAACGTGTCCATGCTTCATAGCTTAGTAAAAGCTCAATACCTTCACCTAAGGAGATTGCCAAGAGGGAGTACAAGTTTGAGTCCATCAACATATCCAGTTAGACCCATCTTGACTCAAGAGATTAAGCCAATGAATGAGTTATGAGTCAACTATTATATATTAATTGCTTCACACCACACCAACTATCCAACGTGAGACTTTTTTTTAACACAACTCATATGTGTATCTCAATGTAAGGAAGTTGTCAACAATTTGTGCACTCTCCAAGTCACTTCTTTTTTTTATGTTGCTGGCTCTTGGATTTCTCTAAACACGTTTTTCTTTGACATGATGTTGATGTAATTTTATTTGTGGTATTGTATAATTCATGCATCATTGCTTAAAGTAAAGAAAAAATTATGGAAGGTTGTGTTTGGCAACCACTTCAAAGGACCTTGGACGAAAATCAAGCCATTTGGCAAATCTTTTTTGGAAAGTTTTGGGGAAATGCATTATGTTTTCAAAATCTTCTAAAGTCCCTTAGTCCAAGGCAAATCCAAACTAACTTTGAGTTTTATCATTTCCGAAATGGTAATATACTTTTTCTTACAACTTTGCCCTCACTAAACTTTCACAATTTCGAAAAGCACTTACCTCACACAATGTCGCTCAGGCGGCCAATGAGCCAAATTTGGCCAGATTTGGACTGGCAGCCCTTGCTTGAAGTTGCATTACCATTGGTGGTGAGGGCCGTCAATGCTAGATCTGTCCAAATCTGACTTGTTGATTGCATAAGCCCTTTGCTAGTATGAGGTTTTGTTATTTAAAAAGAAAAGAAAAGAAAAATAAAGTTCCTTTGTAAAGTATGATTTTTCTCAACACCATTTTAAATTAAAGTTGCTTTCCAATACACTATTTGTATTTCGAAAAGCCATTCTAACCTGAATTCTTTTATTATTATTTTCAAAAAAAAATTGAAAAGCTTAATGAAATGCAGCTAAAGTGGTTTATAGCAAATGTGGCTCTATATTATCTAAATTAATAAAGTATAGATGTCTCACAAGTATCAACTATACAAACAATTGGACTGATGATCACATGATCTAGGTGAGTCTTAACAACATTCAGAAGATGTAATTTGTAAAGGACGGGACTAATGATTGCAGCTCTCGGAAAGACTCACTCTCCAAATGGAGCGTGCTAGTTTCATGACCACTCAAAAGAGATTTACATAATTTGATCAAAGCATTAGTACTTACTTTACAAAGAGAGTCTATCACAAATCAACCGTGACAATCGTTCACACACTCAAATGTTTCTCAATTTCAAAGTTACATCCAAACTTATAATTTAATCTCATGTAATTGATTGATAAAATAAATCACAAAAAATAATTTTATCAGCCGTAAATACTCACGTTTTCACAAAGAAAAAAAAAAGAGATTTGGCACAGTTTACATAACTGAAATGGACTTATAGAACATAGTATCCTAATTTCCAAAAGGAAGAGTTTTATAATTGCATAATCAAATAAAAAATGAGATAATATAAAGTACATCGGACAATTCACTCATAAAAGGATCACCTTTATTAATGGGCTTTAATTATCTTTTAATTGTTATGAAATACATGAATGAATATTCATTATATTCATCTTATCTAATATACTTATTATGATCCATTTGTATCATACATTCTAAGTACATCTCTTTATACAATGAACGTTCATCTCCCCTATCCAATATATGTATCATTCAATACATTGATATTAATGATAAGTACATTCTTGTTCTCCTATAAATAGGAGTTTAGTTTTGATGTACAATAATATAGAACAATAATAACAGTCACAACAGTCATACATTGGAAATAAAATTCTCTCATCTGACTTTCTCTACAATCTCTGGTGTCTGATTTTCTCTACTCAATCTCTCTATTCTCTCTATTATATATTTGCAATGCAATATTTTATAACACGTTATCAGCACGAGAATCTACCAACTGAGTAAGTAATTTTTGCAAAGTGGGTATTCTTTTTATTAATCAACTTATACTTCATCTTCTTCTATCAATTCTTCATTTTTATTGGCCCAAAGCCAATTTCAAATCTAAAAGTATCCTTTTGCTCCTAAAGTGGCGGTGGATATTTGCAAATCCTTTTAATTAATAAGGATTTATTTTTGCAAGGATTATGGCAAATATTGAAAAGCCCAAATTCCACATCCTATAAGTGACTGGAAAGAATTAGGAATCCGCTCCAGAAGAGCCTAGCGTTGTGCTTGCTCCCAAAGAGCTTATTGCCCCTAAAGAGGCACAAACCCATGAGAGGAACATAAATCCCAGGAATACTGAGAATTACATTACATATTGTAATGAAATTCGGGATCGAAATGAAATCATCATTGATGATGCTTTTGCATTCTCAATTGCTCATAAAATTATGGATAATGATTGTGAGCCGTAATCTATTATTAAATATCGTCAAAGGCAAGATTAGCCTAAGTGGGAGGAATCAATTAAGACTAAAGAAGCAATTAAGGCTGAATTAGCTTTCCTAGCTAAACGAGAGGTTTTTGGACCCGTAATTTGTATCCCCGATAATGTAAAACCTGTTGGATATAAATGGGTATTTGTCCGGAAACAAAATGAGAAAAACAAGGTTGTCAAGTATAAAGCCGAATCATTGCCCAAGGATTCTCCCAGAGACCTGGGATTAATTATAATGAGACATATTCATCCGTGATGGATATGATTACATTTCGTTTTCTCATTAGCCTAGTAATCTCTGAAAGATTGGAAATGCATCTTATGGACCTTGTGACGGCATATTTATATGGCTCATTAGACTCTGATATTTATATGAAAATTCTTGAGAGATTCAAAATGCCCGAAGCATGCACTCCTGGCAATTTATTCTCAATAAAATTGCAAAGATCCTTGTACAAGTTAAAGTAGTCCGGTTGCATGTGGTATCAACGCCTAAGTGAGTACCTAATTAAGGAAATGTACAAGAATGATCATATCTGTTCATGCATGTTTATTAAGAAATCAGAGTTTGGATTTGCTATTGTAGCGGTTTATGTCGACGATATAAATTTAATTGGAACTCCAGAAGAGTTAACTAAAACTCCTGAGTATTTGACAAGGGAGTTTGAAGTTAAAGATTTGAGTAAAACCAAATTTTGTCTTGGTCTAGAGCTTGAGTATAAAACAAATGGAATAATCGTCCATCAATCAGTATACGTTGAAAGATTGCTTAAACGCTTCAACATAGACAAAGCTCACCCATTGAGCACCCCTATGGTTGTAAGGTCTCTAAATCCTCAAAATGATCCATTTCGTCATAAAGAATCTGATAAAGAGATACTTGGTCCTAAAGTACCATATCCCAATGCAATTTGGGCTTTAATGTACTTGGCACAATGTACGAGATCATATATCGCTTTTGCGATAAATTTATTCGCACGTTTTAGTTTTGAGCCAACTCGGAGACACTGGAATGAAGTTAAACATATTTTCAGTTATCTCTGAGGAACCATAGATTTGGGATTATATTATTCCAAGGATTCCACTAACTCTGGTTTAGTTGGATATGCTGATGCTAAATATAGATCTGATCTACATAAGGCTTACTCTCAAATCGAGTATTTATTTTGTTATAACGGCATTGCTATTTCTTAGCGTTCTATGAAGCAATTGCTAGTAGTTACATCCTCTAACCACTCTGAGATTATTGCTTTATATGAAGCTGGAAGAGAGTGTGTTTGGTCAAGATCCGTTATAACGCATTTCATAATTCTTGTTGTTTAATACTGGTTACAAATTCTTCCACCATAATTTATGAAGATAATGATGCTTGTGTTGCACAAGTCAGGAGAGGATATATCAAAGGTGATAGGACCAAGCATATCTCGCCGAAATTTTTCTATACTCAGGAACTCCAAGAAAGTCGACAAATTGATGCTAAATAAATTCGATCCATAAATAATCTTGCAGATCTTTTTACCAAATCATTGCCAACATCAACTTTTGAGAAATTAATATATGGCATTGGTATGCGGCAAGTTCATAAGATGCAAGATTGATTAGCCCTAGTGGTGGCTATATGGCTCAATTGAGGGGGAGATATTATGAATTATACATTACACTCTTTTTTCTTTCTATCCGGTTTTTTCCACAAGGTTTTTCCGGCTTAAATTTTTTAACGAGGTAATTAATGCATCCATAAAAGGGAGAGATCATAACATTTGTACTCTACACTCTTTTTCCCTTTTGTCGGGTTTTTGTCCCACTAAGTTTTTCCGACTTAAGGTTTTTAATGAGGCAGTATCATTTGATGTACATTCGTAATGAATACAATGAATATTCAAAGGGGAGTGTTATGAAATACATGAATAAATGAAATACATGAATGAATATTCATTATATTCATCTTATCTAATGTACTTATTATGGTACATCTGTATCATACATTCTAAGTACATCTCCCTATACAATGAACATTTATCTCCCCTATCCAGTACATGTATCATTCGATACATTGATATTAATGATAAGTACATTATTGTTCTCCTATAAATAGGAGTTTAGTTTTGATGTATAATAATATAGAACAACAATAACAGTTACAACAGTCATACACTGGAAATAAAATTCTCTCCTCTGACTTTCTCTACAATCTCTAGTGTTTGATTTTCTCTACTCAATCTCTCTAATCTCTCTATTATATATTTGCAATGCAATATTTTACAACATTAATAACTATTGTTAACATGAGAAAATCACAAAGTTGTAAAGTAGGGTTATTGAGAGAGCCCACTTGAGCAACATAGATAGGTCAAGGGAAAATTGTCCAAAACTACTAAGCCTATTGTACGGAGGCCAATTAAATCATAAACTTTTGGACGATTTGTCAATTCAGTTATAAACATTTCAACAATGTCAGTCTAGTCATAGACTTTTAGATGATTTGCCAATTTAGTTTTAAACATTTTGACAAGTTACCAATGTAGTCATTTTGACCAAACATCCAAATAATAGGTTAAGGACTAGATTGATAAATCTTCAAATAGTTCAAGACTAAATTGACTCAAAAAAAGGTTTATGATTAAATTGACAAATCATTAAAAGGTTTAAGACTAAATCGGTATAATTGAAAAGTTTATGACTGAATTAGCTATCATGCAATAGGTTTAGGACTTTTTAAACAATTATCCTAATAGGTCAAGCGCATAACATCAGCTTCATAGAGGGCCAATCTGTTATTGAATGTTGTTGTATAAATGGTCATTAATTAAACTTTAGAATATAGTTTATTGGGAAATATTAAACCTACAACCTAGCGAAGTGGAAATGGGATTAGGTTTAACGTTGAAAAAAATAGTTGAAGGAACAATCCGTTTTAGAAAATAATACTTGTACTGGCCAAGAAAAGAAAATTTACGGACAACTTGCATGACTTTATTGCTTGCTTTGTACCTGAAACATCAGTGGAAAAATCATTCGCAATGTCTTAGAGATGGAGTTGTGGCCACGCGGGTAACCTTTTCTTTATTGGGGTATTACTATGTAATTTATATGAATTAGGATTTCTTTTGTAAGTACGTTACCATGTATAATTAATCACTCTTATAAACATAAATCATGTAATTCTAGTTAGGGTTAAGTCATCATAAACACTCATTTGTTCATTCTCTCTCTCACTAAATATCAACAGGCAAGAGGTAAAGTTCTATTATAGATTGTTTACCATGTGTTAATTCATGCTTCAAATATGAGATTGTGTACTGAATCCAACCTGATTGAAGGATATCGATTGGTTAAACCAAATCTGATAGGAAAGAAATCTCAACATCTCACTTTTTCTACTTAATTAGAACTTATCTTGAAGGATATATTCACGATATATAGAGAGAGATGCTTTTGGTCTTTGGGAAGTCTTCGTACGATATTCAAGAAAAGTGCAGATCTATTATATTATCCATGATTAGTGGACGCCTCCAATCAATCCAGCCACTTCAAGCATGAAGCCGCACAAAAGGTTAGAGGCTTGACAGGGTAAGCTTCGCGTCTTTTGAGATCGCACGAAGAGGAAGCTGTCAACACTCGATTTTTGTGCTACGAGTTCTATGTCCAATGCTAACGATCTAGGTGTAATTTAAGTGGGAGACACACTCCGATGTGTGAGCGTTTTCATTTTACAAGTCTCCGATTATATAGGTTGATTAATTGCTGTTAACTCTTTCAATAAGGTAGATATCGATACTCAGACCAAAATTCATTTATTTCTCCCATAAATTCACATTGATTTAACTATAAGATTAGATAGTTTTTGCATTATTTTATGACGTTCCTTTTCCTATAGCCCTAAAGTAGTTGTATTCTATGCACATGGAAACAAAAAAAAAAAGTTTGTCCAGTGGGACGTGGGAACCCAATATTATCACATTCAGTTTAGTGTTCCGGTCCAAAATCCTATACAAATTCAAGAATGACAAATGGGGCACAGGCTGAGAATGAAAATACTTAGGATGAAAATAATAACGTTCCATTTGTTTTCCAAAAAATGAATGATTTAAAAAATATTTTTCTTGAAATGATCTCCTAAAATATTAGCAAAATAAATGAACAAACCATCCAATAAAATATTTAGACTTAAATTGATGTCGATAATGAAATTATTTTTTATTAACTAATTATCTTAAATAATACAAATGATCATTTTTAGAAAAATATTTTTAAAATCATTCAGTTTTGGCTAAACAAATCAACCCTTAATGTATTCTTTTGTTGTTACGTAGTAACATGATGACTTCAATTGAGCAATTGAGCATCATCAACTTGACAACATCTGTCCATTTTTTCGACCAAAAAAAAAAAAAAAACTGTCCATTTACATCGGAATAGCTTAAGATGAGCCGAAACTACCGGGGGATTAGGCTGTACATCACCACTACTAACATAACTAAATATTTGCGAATTTTTTGTCAAACTTTATCAAAATGTGGGCGCGACGTCATATGAGAGCGACTTGCAAATGGGCGACAGCATGAGTACCCTGCAATTCAGCTCCCTTCACGTGATAGCTGGCACCTGGGTAACTCCAAAAGAAATTGTGCCAAAGCACACAAGTCGATGATAATGTCCAAATAGTTTAAAATTTCTTTTATGGCTTTTACATAATACATGCATCGCTAAAATTTAGACAGTAGGACTAATGATTGCATGATCTTGGTAATGTCTCGATACCACCTAGACCATGCAAAATTTATTTTTATAAATGTCATGACTCACAATTGCATGACTCGAAATGACCGATCACTACAATCGATTCATCTACATCAAGCAGTCTTCTAGACTAACCGATGGAAATTCCTTGACATTTAAAATATTAATCACAGTGATAATGAATATATATTGTAATAATGTCATTTACTTTTCCAGGAAAATTTCACAAAAAAAAAAATCCTCTTTAATTATAATGTTGAAAATTAAAGAAAGCGACAAAATGGGCGGTTTCCACGTATGGTTCTTTCTCGCAAGAAGAAATTGCTCCATTTAAGATAATCATTACTTTACGAACTGCAAAATAGTTGTTTCTGTCTGGAGAAACAAATGCAAATTACTTACTTTTCCAGGAAAATTTCGAGAAATCCTCTTTAATTATAATATTGGAAATTAAAGAACGCGACAAAGGGAGCGTTTTCCACGTAAGGTTCTTTCTAGCAAGAAGACATTGCTCCATTTAAGATAGTCATTACTTCATGAACTGCAAAATAGTTGTTTCTGTCTGGAGAAACAAATGCAAATTGCACAATATTTGTAGGGGATGATGATTCGGTTTGGAAATTAAAAAAACTTTTCCGGCCTAACATTTGGTAGAAAATAGCAGGAAGTCAATATGCTACCGATATACCTCAGCATCAACAACTTTTGTGAAAATAAACCAGACGGGACCATCTGTGATAATAGAATGACGATGGGTTTAATTAAGGCTGCGGCATAGACAGAGCATAGACAGAGTATTGACTTAATTTTCTTTGCGCATCTAATATTAATTACCTCATCTTGTCCAACCCTTCGGCGCATGACTTCTTATGTTTTTTTTTTTTTTAAACCATAGGGGACTTTTACGTTATTCTGCTAATTTTAATCATTGTATAATATCCATTTATTTGTGAAATATGTGTCATTATTTCGACCCAAAAAGAAACATGTATCATTAATATTTTTTGATGAGGAATAACTTTTTTATTGATAGGTCAGTATCATTTATTTGTGGAGTTTATTTTGAGAACTTCTTCAAGACTAACCGAATTCCGTTGCAACATTCAAACTTTTTCAAAATCTCATTTTATAAATTTAGTATAATCCATTATTCAAAGTTTATTCTCACTAATTATCGAGGGAAATTAATTATCACCATGAATTATAAAGTAATAGGATTAATTTTAGGATTGAATTGGCAAAAGTGCAATAGGTTTAGGACTTTTTAGACAATTTTCCCCATTAATCATAGGGGTCATCACTAATTGCACATTTGGTCATATTTATTAATGAAACAAGGGAAATGTGTAATATATTAAAATGTACTATTATTCAACTAATATTATGATTTGATTATGTTTGGGTAAAATTTATTTTAAATACTTTTCTTATATTCATCTTATTTGTAAAAACCACCGTGTAATTTTTTTTTTAATAATCCACTAATAATAAATATTCATCAAATATGGGCTATCATATTGTTTAGTTTCTCCAATGATCAACTAACATCTTTTATTTATGCAAAAATATTGTTACATCAGGTACCCATATATTAACCAACTCTTTCAAAAAAATATCTAGATTGCAAAGTACTAGGAGTTATCTTTGATTATGCATCTAATCATAAAGGTCATCGTTGATTATATTCATTGTCAGATTTATTCATTTAATATGACTCATTAAAGATATTCTGTAAAAGTTTTATAATGACGGTTCTTTCATTTAATTTTTAGAGATGAGCTATAATTTCTTTTAAAGATCCTTCAACTTCATGTATTGATGAAATATGCACTATCATGTTATATCGCCTTTTTAAAGTAACTTTTTTCTTCAATAAATGGTTTGTGTTAATGGGTAACTCGTTATTATCTTGCTAATTTTCATTTGTACGCAAAATATGTGTTATCGTCTTATTAAAGTCATATTACATCATTCATTTTTCAAATATGGACTACCATGCCATGTGATATTTTACTGATATTTTAATATTATTTGGGGTTAATATCACGAAAAACCCAAAACCGGTACGCTTGTGATAATTTACCCTAAACTAATTTTTTGATCATGAAAAACCCCAACGGTACACCTTGACAAATTTACTCCAACCTAATTTTTTTTAACTAAAAAAGACTCTAAACCGATACATTTGTGACAAATTTATCATCCGTTAGTTTCTGTTAAATTGGATTAAAAACAAGAAAAACCATAAACTAGTACATATGTAACAAACAGAGGGTAAAACCTTAAACTAATACACATATCAACTGTCACATGTCATCTTACTTAGTAATTTGACTATAAAATTTAACAATAACTAATGGAGGTAAGTTTACTATAGGTGTATTAGTTTAGGGTTTTTTGTGGTATTAACCCTATTATATATTAAAACTTCAACAATTTGCTCCATCAACCTAAATTTCAACCTTTCAGAAAAATTCAAACTTATTTTTAGTGACACGTATCATCATCTAATGTAAGATCCAACAACTTGTTCTCATCAACTTGGAAAATTATTATAATTTTAGTGCTACAGTATTTTTACTACTAAAAATTTTAGCCGGAAAATGTGCACTCATGAAATATAGCTTTTCAAACATTTAATTTTTCTTTTTATAACAGATGCCAGAATTTGTTCCACCAACTTAAAAATTTAGTCTATTGATATTTCAAAATAAAATCTTTATATGCGTAGATAATGTATGCATAACTTGGCGTAACGGTCCCCTCGCCGAGGCACTCCTCCTAAATGTCGCAAAATAACTCTTAGCAAATGATACGAAATACACATTCATCTATAAATAATATAATAAATCTATCAGGGATTATTGCAGAATTGCAATGACATACTTGTCAATTTTCAGCTGTACCTTTTTTCTTTCCAACTTGAAGTATTTTAACGGAGAACTATAAGGGATATGAATACCGAATTTTAGTCTGAATATAATTTCAGTTGCAATTAATTGTTCGCCCACGTATTCTGCAAACAATTTAAAGTATATAATGCAAAATGCATTATAAGCAAATTTCATGTACCCAAAAACCTATTTCGCATAAAGGTGCTATGAAGGACAATAAATGTATTGTGTCAACATAAGGAAAATATACTATGCTCATATTATGCCAAGCAAAAGGGGAAAATAAACTCAAAATAAAGTTGGCGAAAGTTGATTTTGAGATTTTGTGGGGACAGTAAGCTGGAAGCGAAACCCATACAAAACTAATAATATAAACACTTTTAAGATGAATGTCGTTGTTTTTCAAATTTTTGAAACTCTCATACAATGATAAGAATCGCCAAATCTATTCTATCGTATATACTTAAAGTTTGAGCCAAAAGAATGTTTCTTCCTATGTTTGCCTCATGGAAATTCACTTTGTCTTTGTTATTGCAAAATGACAAGACCGTCATGTGACAAGACACGTGATACAGTTTTGTCATGTGGCCTGCATTCAGTCAATAAACGTTTAATTTAATGATATGTTATTTCTAACCTTCTATCCATAAATGAGTTTAAATTGCGTGAAATGGACAAAAAGAAAGTATAAATCCATATTTTATCTCCTACTAAGTTTAAACCATAGAGAATAATGAATAAATTAAATAAATTGTCTTCAAATATACTTTTAACTGACATGATTTATTTTAAACAAAATTTCTTAACTCTAAATATATTCCTGAATGATATAGTTTAACTAAATCCATTAATTATTGATAATGCAAAATCTCTTCATCCAAATTAATAAAAAATTAAAAATTTTAAACTAATAAAGAAAGTTGCTCTACAAAAAAGGGATTTATCAAATTTTCAAAAAAATATAATCAAATCCTAAAATTTATCAAATTGATCAAATCAAGTCATTTCATTGATAATATTTTTTAAAAAAATTTAGAACTTGATTGCACCTCTGTGATAAGTTTTAGAACTTGATTGTACTTTTTAAAAATTTTATGAGTCGATTGCACTATTGTGACAAATTTTAGAACTTAATTGTATTTTTTTGAAATTTTTAGGACTCAACTGCACTTTTGTGATAAGTTTTAGGAATTCTAATGCACTTATCTCTTATAAAAACTAACCAAAAGTAGAACAATAAAGACAACACTCGTGAAATTGTTAAGTTTTTTAATTCAAATAATTTGAATCAGTGTATAAAAAAAAGAGTGAATAAAGAAATGCATTTATTAAATATTTCAAAAAATGGATGACGACAAACTCATACATTATGTTTCGTAATACAGCTTTTGTCTTTTTTTATTGACTACTTAAATACCTGAGTTAAACTAGAAGCAATGGATAATGAAAAAGACTTTTAAAGGCTTCATTTGTTTCACGAAAAAGTGATTTGAAAAATATTTTTCTAAAAATAATCGTTTATATTGCGTGAAATAATTACCTAATGAAGAATGTTATCATTATTAATGGCAATTTATGTCTAAATATTTTTGCAAACATTGAAAATATGATTTGTTTATTCATTTTTATAAGTGACATAAGCAATCGTTTTTTCGAAAAATATTTTCTAAATTACTCAGTTTCACGAAATAAATGGAGCGATCTTCTTAAAAGAACCGCCCTAGGATAACGGCCACAAACTATTCTAGTTGTAATTGGCAACGGGAATTGTAGAGCGGTGATATTATTCAATAATAAAAAACTTATTGGGAAATTGAACAACTTTATTAACAGGTCAAAATTGCTCCAAAATAATACATAAACAATGCTTAATAATTCTAAAAAGAAGGAAAGTAATTAATAGGTAAAAGACATACTAACATACCTTTGGATTGGTAAATTTGACTAATGATAACTGAGTTTTAGCTTATTTCACATTCAAGCGATTAAATTTCAATTTTTTGATTACTCAATGCTTTTCTTTTTTATACAATGGATGCACGGTGATTTTGACAATATTTGATAAATTTCTTTATTAAAATATTGATATAGTGGCCATGTAACAATGATATCATGTCAAAAGAATTAGGTACATATCTATCACATTGATATTCATCAAAAAGGTAATTAGATTCAATCAAAGTGTATAAATTGAAAAAGAAAAAATGAACATGTAGTGAGTTTGAGGGATTTCTGAACAAATTGGTGACATGAGGGATGATAATTTTAAACATGGATCGACTTGTCTAGAAATATTGACATTGGTAAATTTGAGAATGATATAAATGGACATGACTTTTTAGCATGTCAAATGGAAGTATAAGACCCTATACTCACACAGTGAATTTGGCAAATGCATTTCCACTTTTCTAATCATTGGATTCTAGTAGATATGATGCATGTCACTGCCCGATAGACCTGGATATCCCCCTTCCTGGGCGGGAAAGAGAGCGCCGCCGGATTAAAGATCCCTTTTCACAAATGGAAAGGCGACGGGCGGAGAAAGCTGTCCACCGTCCAGCCACTTTCTCCGTTTCAGTGTTCCCTATAGTAAAATTCATATCATAATGAGCCGGGAGAGGGAGAGGGAGAGAGAGGGAGAGAGAGAGAGAGAGCCCAGGATTCGAATTCCATCATAATGAGCCCAGGACTCTTACGGGTTTCCAATGGCAACTTTTAGTAGGATCATGATTCAATTTGACCAACTCAACAGCAGGCTTTTCCCTCCTGTTTCTCCTCTTTCTCCATTGTATCCAAGCCTCCTAAACAAGCGAGCGGCACAATTCCAACGGCAATCCTTTTCCATCTCTTTGCCCTCTTCCTTTCCCCTCCACTTCTCTTCTGTTAGACATAGCCTAAGAGCCAGGCCACAATTCTTCGTGGCCTCCTCCTCCATCCCTCCTCCGTGGGTTCACGATGCGTTCATCAGTTACAAACATTCTGACACGCGCAACTTCGTGAGCCATCTCCATGGTGCTTTCCAGAAGAACAAGATAAGTGCCTTCGTCGACTACAGTCTAGAAAAAGGACTAGAGATTGCACCAGCAATCAACGAAGCGATAGAGCGTTCGAGGAGCGCGATTGTGGTCATCTCTCAGACCTATGCCTCCTCGCCATGGTGCCTGGAAGAGTTGGAGAAGATCCTCGAGTGCAAGGAAAAGAGAGGCCAGCTGGTGTTCCTTATTTTCGTGGATGTCGATCCCAGAGAGATGCGTGAGCAGTCCGGACCTTTCACGCGGATTGGCGAAAGCGAGAAGGGTTTCGGGCAAGAGGATGCCGACAAGGTCCAGAGTTGGAGAGCTGCTCTCCGAAAGGCCGGCAATCTCACCGGTTGGTCTCTCGGAAACAGGTACTAACTCTCTCCCAATCTTTTGGTCTATGGGCAGCACGAATATTTGGAAACGGTTGGAATCCTTTAACTAGGAAACAAACTTCCCTAGAATAGGATTCCAAGTCAATTACTTGGTCCGTCAAAGAGATTACACTGCAGCATCTTTTCACGTGTTGCAGAAAAACAAACCAACATTTTATGCTATTACAATTGTTAAAGTTTCGATTTTTACGGATTACCGGGAAACAAAATGTATATTTTGTGTTATGAAAATTGTTAAAGTTTCAATTTTTACAAATTAGGGAAACAAAATCGAAATTTTGTGCTGTGACAATTGTTGAAATTTCAATTTTTATGGATTGCAGGAAAGGAAACCGACTTTTTGTGCCATGACAATTGTTGAAGTTTTGATTTTTACAGATCTTAGGGAAGGAAACCGGCATTTTGTGTCATGACAAATGTTAAAGTTTCAATTTTTACGGATTGCTGGGAAACTAGCGACAATTTGTGCTATGACAATTGTTAAAGTTTCGATTTTTACAGATTAAAGGAAAAAAAAAAACCGACATTTGTGCTATTCCAATTGTCACAGTTTCGATTTTTATGGATTGCAGGGGAAGTAGCAACATTTTATGCTATATCAATCGTTAAAGTTTCGATTTTTATGGATTGCAGGGAAACAAAACTGACATTTTGTGCTATGGCAATAGTTAAAGTTTTGATTTTACGGATTGCTAGGAAGGAAACCAACATTTTGTGCTATGACAATTGCTAAAGTTTCAATTTCAAGGTATTGTAGGGAAACTAAACCGACATTTTGTGCTATTACAATTGTTAAAATTTTAATTTTTACAAGTTGCAGGGAAACTAGTGACATTTCATGCTATGATAATTGTTAAAGTTTCGACTTTTATGAATTGCAAGGAAAGAAAACCAACATTTTGTGCCATGACAATTGTTAAAATTTCAAATTTTACGGATTGCAGGAAAATTAGCGACATTTTGTGCTATGACAATTGTTAAAGTTACGATTTCAATGGAATGCAGCTTACATTTTGTGTCATTACAATTTTTAAAGTTTCGATTTTTACAGATTGCAGGGAAACTAGCGACATTTAGTGCTTTAACAGTTGTTAAAGTTTCCACATTTACAGATTGGGGAAACAAAACCAAAATTTTGAGCTATTACATTTGTTAAAGTTTCAATTTTTACGGATCGCGGGGAAACGAAACTGACATTTTTTGCTATTACAATTGTTAAAGTTTCGATTTTTATGGATCTTAGGAAACCTAGCGACATTTTGTGCTATGAAAATCGTTAAAGTTTCAATCTTACGGTTTACAGGGAAAGAAAACCCACATTTTTTTTTTTTTTTTTTTGGTAAAAAGGAAAACCCACATTTTGTGCTACGATAATTGTTAAAATTTCGAATTTTAGGGATTGAAGGGATACTAGCAACATTTTGTGCTATGATAGTTGTTAAAGTTATGATTTTTACAGATTGCAGGGAAACAAAACGACATTTTGTGTTATTACAATTGTTAAAGTTTCGATTTTTAAGGATTGCAGGGCAACTAGTGACGTTTAGTGCTATGACAATTGTTAAAGTTCCAATTTTTACGGATTGCATGGAATAAAACCTACATTTTATGCTATTGCATTTGTTAAAAGTTTAATTTTTACGGATTACAAGGAAACTAGAAACATTTTTGGCTATGACAATTGTTAAAGTTTCAAATTATCCGGATTGCAGGGTAACAAAACTGATATTTGGCGTTTCGATTTTCACGGATTGCGGGAAACAACAATGACATTTTGTGCTATTGCAATTTTTAAACGTACACTCCTTAACATTTTTCTTTTTGGTATTTACATTTTACACCAAAATAAAAAAGTTACCCTTCTAGACAACGTCTCTTATCTTCGTTAACAACCATCTTCTCTTAGTGTTTATCATATTTTAGCCCCGAACCGTATGTTCCAGCATGTGCTGATTTCCTCCATATATAGCAAATTAGAAGTGTTCATCTGAACTAAAGGATAGATGACCTTCTGATAAGCCTTGAAGGAAAAGAAAAAGAACTGATTTTTTTTTCCAGCAGTAACCCTCACTTCATATTTGGTATTTCATAACTAAACAAACATACAAGTTTATTCTTCTCACTTACTTTGAGTCCTATTGTTGAAAACATACAAATGGGTGAATCCGAAGCATATGAGCGTCTTTCACTATTTTAGCTTGTCACAAGTCCCCTGCTTTCTAATTTTTTTTCTTTTTTTGGTCGTATTTTTCTAAATATTGAAAGGGACCAAAGCGGGCAAGTCAAGACATCTTGCACGGCCAAACCCTAGCTGTTCGCAAGTCCAGACGTTGTCAATCTTTTTGTTGCTTGGAATGCGATACCCAGCTAGGGTTTCAGAGACAGATCTTCGTGTTGTTCTAACTGCGGGACCCAGTTAGAGTATCACAGATTCTCGCTCGCTCTCTCTCTCTCTCTCTCTCTCTCTCTCTCTCTCTCTCTACTTTCTATATTTTATGGTTGTCTTGTCTGTCCAAGAAACTTTCTTCAGTGGAACCTCCTTTTCGGTGAGCTTCCAGAATGTTTCCATCTTCTTATTTCTATCCCGGCTTCTTTTAATTTGTTGCTTAAACGATTTGTTTATTGAATATATGTAACCTTTTGTACATATATGCATAACCAATGATTGCTTTCTCTCTCTCTCTCTCTCTAAACTTTCTATATTATATGCTTGTCTGTTCAAGAAACTTTCTATAGTGGAAACTCTTTTTCGGTGGGCTTACAGAATGCTTTCATCTTCGTATTTCTATCCCGGCTTCTTTTACTTTGTTGCTTAAACGACTTGTTTGTTGCATATATGTAACCTTTTGCACATATATGCATAAGCAAGGATTGCTATCTATGGAATGTTGACCTCAAAAGAGCTTGCTGTGTGTTTTAGAAGATAGATTTATTGTACATTTACTTAAATACTTGTTCAAGAATAATTTGTTACATGTTAATTCTCTCACTAGGGAGCAAGACCCCATGCCTTTATGTCAATGGAAAGTATAAACCACACTCCAACATGTTCAGATCATTCTACTGATTATAATACTAGAGTGCTAGTCTAACAAATCCCTGCTATGCATAAATCATATAGATTAATGGAAATAACTCTCCAAGTATACTTAATTGTTACATTCGTGAACTTTTTATACATTGACTTATTTATAAATTTAAGTAAACATGAAATTCGCATCGGTTTATGGTTCTGAATGTCCAGTCAATGCATATTATATTCCATAGTGGCTATACTAAATCTCACGAAAAGTAATTATATTTTAGAGGTTTGTAGAATGACTTATTTAGTACGAAGTAGTCATTTGAGTGTTTCCTCGTAGTTAAGAAAAATGATGCGGAAGAGAGGGATTTGAAATTTGTATATATTTCAATTATAAAAGAAGTACATGGAGACCCTATGTATAGCCTTTATTAGATGACTATTTAAGAAAATTAAAGAAAATTAAATTAGATATGCACAATCAAAACCAGAGAATATCCTATATATCTCTAGAAGATATCCAAAATCTTTAACATTCTCCCTCCCTCAAACTCATTTTAACCAAGTCATCTTGAGTTTGAAATCAATTCAAACAATGTCTAGAAATTTAGATGTAGCGAATGAGGTGGTGTTTTGATGGCAACGAGCCTGATGGTGGTGTTGACTTATAAACACGGCGGGCGAAACATCGAGAATTGGAGGGTACATAGTACGCAGCCAATGTGGCTAGCTTACAACGTTGTAATTGGGCAACACGGCCTATACGGCTAGTGTCATTCAATGATATCAAGTAGCCTATATTAATGACTTGAGAAATAGTTACTAAGCAACACAGCATGTGTAGCTGGCATCGAAAGAAAAGCCACCTTCGTGATAATAGGCTTGATTGGGCAATGCGGCCAATACGGTTAATGTTGTAACATGATATCATTGAATGAACTCAATTAAGTGTTTCCTCAAATTAGACTTTTGCGGAAAATGATGCAGAAGAGAGGAATCTGGTAAATTTCGATGTATAGAAAAGAGTATATAGAGAGCCTAATTATAGGCTCTATTAGATGGCTATCTAAAAGAATCAAAAGAAATCAAATAAAAAATGCATAATCAAAATAGATAGTGAAAATAAAAGAAAATATCCTAAAAATCTCTAGCATTCATGAAGGGTTATGGATAGTAGAAAAAATGTATTTACCTAACTTTCATTTAGTGATGCCGGAGCATTCCTAGATGACAGCGGTTCTACGAAAGTGTTACCGATACTTCGGTAACCTCGTGTTGTTAGTGATACTTCAGTAACCATACCGATACTTTGGTAGTCATGCATTTGAAGAGTGTCCCCATTCACTCGAAGGCCATTAATTCAGTACATTGGAACAAGAAAATTGTGGTTAAATGCACCAAGCAGCATTTATTTCTTATATTTTCAAGGTCTAGTAAATGTCATTTAAAGTTTCTAAAGTTCTTATTTAATTGTCGATGTTACCTAGTTTATCTTTCCTATGAGTCTTTTTGTTTTCCCAAAGAGTCTTAGTAATTACTCATTTGTGGAGGGTTGTTCCAAAATTGTCTACATAAGCATACTATGATGAATAAGAAGGTAGACTTGTTTTGAGTAATAATTCATTTAGCCTTTGACTTGAGAATAAGAAGGATTTTTTATTTTGCTCTTATCTCTTAGGTAGATTCCTATGAGTGGCAAGCGACCTATCCAATTTAGTTCTCACTTGTATTATCTTCTAATTCTCTACAATTTATTCGACATCATTTAATTACAGGGTGATCTTTACTATATAAAATAATTCAACGGATATAATCTGGACGCTTAAATCAAATCTCAATTGACTTTAACATAACGTTGAACTGAAACTTTTAATCAATGACGTGGGTCATGTTTAAAAGCTATTAATCTTCATGGATATCTTGTTGAGAAAGTTCAAATGGCATATTTTATTGTCGACACATGTAAAATTGGGATATCTGATTAACATGCCTTATATTTAAAATGGAGGGAGGCATTTTTAAATATTTTAGTCTCGTGATTAATTTGAATTTCTCAAGAAGGATATAGTCAATATTTTCGGGAGAAAAAAAAAAGTGTGACATATGCAAACTACTATAGAAATGTATATTTCCAATCGGCAGAAAAGTAGCAGAAAGGATTTTTTTTTTTTTTTTCCAAAATAAGAAGAAGAAGAAAAGAAGGAAAGTCAAAACATGAAAGAGAGGGAGATGTGCCACTCCAATGAGAGCACATGTCAACCTCTCACATGCCACTATTTTCTTTATCTTTTACAAATGCAAATAACTAGAGTCACACCTTTTGTTGTTGACAATTTGCAGACTTGAAGCTGAATTCATCCAATCCGTCGTGGAGAAAATCTCAAGGAGACTGAGCTACTCATACACGACCCAGCTTTCTTTCCATCCAGTTGGGTTAGATTCTCAGGTACAAGCCTTGTTTGCCTTACTCCAATTAGAGGTTGAGGAGGTCCGAATCCTGGGAATTTCCGGCAGTAGGGGAATCGGTAGGACTACACTTGTGAGAGCTCTATACCACCAAATTGCAGATCAATTTGATCGGAGTTGCTTTCTTGTGAATGTGAAGGACATATCGAGCAAAGAGGGCCTCCTCAAAATGCAGGAGACACTTTTTGATGACATCTTTGGCAATGGAGATTCGGAGTTTTGCATCGATATTCATGAGGTAATAAACTTCATGAGGAGTAAGTTTAACAACAAAAGGGTTCTGTTGGTGTTTGATGATGTTGAAGGGTTGTCGGAGCCACTATGCCATCTTATCGAGGCAATAAACTTAGGCATGGGAAGTAGAGTCATTTTTATCCCTCGACACGAAGAAACCTTATTTGAGGGTCTATGTGGAGATATCTATGAGGTAAGATCATTGAATGATGAACGAGCTCTTGAGCTTTTTAGTTGGAATGCATTCCAAGAAAGGTATCCAAAAAATGACTATAGGATGCTCTCAAATTGCTTCATGAGTTTTTCCGAAGGCCTTCCATTGGTGCTAACCGTGATGGGTTCTTTCTTGAGCGGCAAAACCGTCAAAGAATGGCAAAGAGTTTTTGATCGACTGAAAGAAATCCCTCAAGGAAAGGTTCATGACATACTGAGGATTGTTATCGATGGCTTGGAGGCTAATGAGAGGATGATTTTCCTTGACATCGCATGTTTTCTTAATGGATATGAAAAAGAAGTGATCATCAAGTCTCTAGAACAATGTGGTGTCTATGCCACTAGTGGGATTGATATTTTAGCTCAAAAGTCTCTCATATACATTGATGAAAATAACAAAGTATGGATGCATGATTTGCTTCAAGAAATGGGCAGACAAATGGTGATTCAAGAGTGCCCTGATTATCCCAGCAAGCGAAGTCGAATATGGTGTCATGAAGATGTTCTACAAGTGATTAGGCAAAATTTGGTAAGAGTTTATGCATGTCCTGAAAACGTAAATTAATTTAAGCACCTACGTGCATCTTCTTTTTATGGACTCGCATTTACATGTGGTGTAAAAAACTTTAGGTTGCATAATTAGGAGAGAGACAAATGCAATTTTTATTTTTGCCTATTAGGGTTTACGCTCTTATTTTGTGCTTTGTTAATTTTCTCCTTAAACTTTGCTTATTGTCGAACTGATTGCTGAATTACCTGACATAAGATGAAGGCATCTTCACATCTTCATTTAGAAACTACTGGTTTAATAATGGTTTTCGGAGCAGCACGGTTTCAAAACAAATTTAAACATTACTCTAAGACTTGTTATTTTTTGGAAGAGTTTACATATTTGCTGATTTTCAAGTGCTCCCAATATGCATAATAATTGTTATCTTGTTCTGATAGGGAACCAATGCCATTGAAGGTATTAAACTAGGCAAGGTTGGCATAAAAGACTTGATCATGAATGCAGACTCATTCAAAAAGATGAAGAACCTCCGGCTATTCATAATGGCTGATCTTGTCCCTCATTGTGGACCGCCCGGATATCTATCGAAAAAGTTGTGGAGGCATTTCGCGCGGAACAGTAATACTATGTTTGCACGCTGGGAGGAGCTGGTGAAGCAAATTTCGAAGTTCTGGTCTCACTGAGCCCGAAGAACCTGATCAACGGATGCGAAAAGTCCATGAACGAAAAAGGTGGACCTTCTTGTACATTAGACTCCCCCATAACTCTTTGCACGCCGATCCAATAAACTTATTGATTAGGCTTTGGCCCATTACCCCAATATAAATGTCTCATTGAAAAGCTTTGCACATCCAATTAAGGCCACGTTTCTCTATCTCTCCCTCTCTCTCATTTTTTTCTTTTTTTGAAAAATTACTTTTCTAATCACTATTCCTCATACTTTCAAATTTTTCTAACCAAATCTCTGACATTTTGACATGAAATATGGTCAAATTCAATTGACATGGCTGCCAAAAAAAAAAAACACCCAAACCTAACGTGAATTATTGTTGCGACCTCTTTTTTGGCGCCCTATTGCGCGGGCGCCTGCGGAGGCTAATAGCTCGTTAAGTCTATTAGACTTAGTTTGGGCTTTTCCAAGCCCACCAATTCACGATTTATGATATGAGTTTTTAACCTGTAAGTTAATATTAAATAGGAGTCATCACTAATCAATTTTGAGTGAGTTGATTAGAAATCCAAACGAAATATTGAGAGAAATATTTCACTCCTACGCAACTAGAAAAATTACGATCGGGAACTTGATTACACTAATCAATCACTAATGCCCTTCCAATACCTAATCTCATTTAAACCTAAGGCTTTTTGGATTTTCAAGGATTTTCCATGCATTTGTGGAGAAAAACATATTTTTGGTCTTTTTCTATTTTATTGAACATAAAAAGTATTTTTGGATTTTTTTATCTTTTTTTTTAAATATACATCATTTTTTACTTTTCTGACTTTTTGGGAAAACATAGAATATTTTTGCATTTTTCTGATTTCTGAAAAATAAATTATTTTTTTTATTTTTTTATTTCTTGATTTTTTATTATAATAATATAATATTAAAAATGACCCGGGTCAGATTCCCGGGTTGAGACCGACCCGGTTCGCCGAAGCCAGGGGCCCGGAATGGGCCTGAAATACGGGCCCAAACGAAGCCTCCTTTTTAAAAACATTCCAAGCCCACAAATCTTCTTCTTTTTTTTTTTAAAGACTAAATAGGCCCACATCTTCCCAGGCCCGCGTAAGCTCAGCCCATGCATAATCGGACCCAGATTTGCCGGAACCCTACCCGGCTGAGACCCACACGCCCAACCCGGTTCCTAGTCGTCGACCCGGATTGCTCCTTCGTCTCTCTTCTGCGACGCCCAACGAAGATGGTTGCGACCAGCGGCGGCGACTGGCCTGGGACTTGGTCGCAGCAGCACCCCAAGCAGCTCAGCAAGCTTGGTTCGTCAGACTCGGCTATGGGCACACCCGGCGGCGACGACGAGCAACGGCGATCGGCTTAGCGTAGGGACGGCGTGAGGAGCTCGAATTCTTTTTTGGTAAGGAAGGTTTTACACAACTAGGACTGGATATTATCGTGTTGGACTCTCTTCTTTTGTTTTTATCGATACTTTCTTTTTGGATGTCCTTTTGCCCTATAATACTTCATAACCAAACACTTCAACATCTCCATTACCCCTAACATCATGCCCTAGTTGGTTTTCCCCATCTGTAGCTTGACATGAATGAAAAAAGACACTCGGATACACATAGAGCCAAAATTTGACACGGGAGAGATTTAAGTGTCAAAAGTTAGGAAAATGACACTTGAATGTCGAAATCAAACCAAAATAGATCAATTAAGTGCCAATACCGAGAAAATCCGGTCAAATTGCATACGTTGCATTTTTCCAATGAAACAAGTACAAAACAATGTCGTTTCGTATATTGACATGGTAGATAAGTGTAAGAATAACATCATTTTGCTAACATGGTTAGATAATTAATATAAATATTAATTAACTTAAATTTAAAATTATATTTAAAAAAAGGAAGAAGATGAAGTTTGCAAAGGCGAGGGCTTAGCCCTCACTGCCGCCTCTCCATCATTGCCGGTCCTTCCAGCAACGTCAGGGAGGCTACGGCAAGGGCTGAGCCCTCACCATTCTGCAATCAAATCTGTTTTTTTTTTTTTTTAACGTAATAATTTGATTTTAAATTTAATTAAATTAATATTTATATTAAAATCCAAATCTAAGATAAAACAACGCCATTTTGGCTTTTCTTTATTAAGTCAACTCTCCGACGAGCTAAGTAGGTGAATAATATTAATAAAAAATTGTCACATAGAATTTTCATTTCTAGGAAGGTTTGTCAGATTTTGTACTCAAATATCTCATTTTTCAAAAAAAAGTAACATTTAAGCGTATTTTTCATAATTTTTGACACATAAGTATTTCCGTGCCAAATTTTGGCATTCTAGGTGTTCTTTTGCTCTTATTTATGTATATTAGGTGATGGGGTTGGGTATACTAGAGAAAATAAAAGAGTCAGTACTCTTGACCACATCCAGCTAAACATTTGTCATCCCATCCCAACCTAATTATACACATAGTCATCTAATTCTTCCCCCGGCTCCATCAAAAATCATCCACGTCCCAAAAACTCCTCTGTCCGCCTGCCTCCATCACTCAACCGTGCTACTGCTGTCCCCTAACCCATTGTCGTGATCGTAAAGGGGGAGGGGGCCCATGACACGCCCACTCACTAGAGCGCACAGTGCGACGAAGCTAAGGAGCACAGGTCTCGTAGGTGCTCCGTTGTCGATCGTCAAGGTGAACACGTATCGGTAAAACACGACATTTAAGAGGTCAGGTTCAACAATCTTGATCTGGTGCCACGTAAAATCCGCTGGGGCACCGTGTGGGATCATGGGGGAGTAGGTGGGAGAGACATGTCAACTGATCATCCACCAAAAGTGAGGATAACACTCCATAAGAAAATTACTAACCAGCCTATGTGACAAAAGTCATTATAATATCAACTTGCTTGACAACCTTTACCAAAATTAAGATAACAAGTGAAAAACATTTTCTCTAAAAATCGTTACCTAGTAAATCTTGAATGAAATCTAGAAATGCAATTCATCATTTTTACTATGAATTGATTGCTACCATCTTCCAAGGGACACCGTTATTCTCTGGACATCTTGTACCTATCCAACATTGCAAGGACATCTAGGAGAACCGTGTTATACCCCTAAGCATTCGGAGGAACCTAGTTACCCCTCCAGGCATCTCTTCTAACACTCGAGGCATTGTTGTCCAACAGATTGATAGCATTCTCAAATCACACACTCATTTCATGGTACAGCAATTCCATAATTCAATTTAAATAAGTCATCAAATGAGTTAAAACAAAGAGACCAACTCAATTTCACGATCATCAATCCTTCGTTCATTTGAAACCAGAAAAATAATGTAGGACTGTTGGTTATTGCCAAAAGTTATCGTATTTCCAAAGTCCCAAAATCAATCAAAAAGACTGATGGTTACACATGCTTTGTTTGAAAAATGTTGAACTGGAAACTCCTGTTAACGACCAAAAAAAAAAAAAGTCCCAAAATCAATCAAAAAGGCAGTTCGCCTACCCTTAGAAATATGTGGCAATTCACCAAGCAAATCCGTTTGAAAAATCACGAAAAATTTAACACACGTGGATGAGATTCCGAGGAATGTTTTTTATGAAGGACTCAAGATCTAGTTTAGCTTGTACAGGCCCCAATAATTTTCTGATGTTCCGATCAAAATAGGACACAAAACCAGATTGCAACAGGTTCAGGGAATCGTATTTTGTAAATTCCAAAAATCATGAAAAAATTCCACATTATAGCTTAAGATGGGGTCTAAAACTTTCATGAGGACACTAGTCCAAATTGTTTGTCAAAAATCCGGCAGAAAATGGAAAACAAGCAAAGGTCCAGAAACAGCTTATAAAACAATTTTGGACCCGCACAGTTTTTGAAATATATTTTGCACATATAAAGTCTGAAAAATCTGAAATTTAAGTATGTAATAGAACAAGCCAAAATGCACAACTTTCGTGAAGAAAGTCCCATCAAATTTGTACCACAAAAACCTGCACAAAATTAGCAAAATTGGTCTACAGTAAATAGACCCGAAAAACGGCATAACCTTAGATTCGTCCATGACTCGTGTCAATTAAGCTCAAATCAAGGCACCCTTGAATATCCAGCATTAAGACAACATATTAACATATTCAATGTACTAAATTATTAATATTACTTTCAACATGTATATCCTGAAACCGTTGATGAACATAATTAAGCATGAAATTGATCTTGGCAAGTAAAACTCGGGGAAATCGACCTTGATGTATGGAAATTAACCTATGAAACATAAACCGGTAGTAATTTATTTGCCTCTTATCCTAAATGAGGTGTGGTCGCGGTTCTGCGAACTCTCGGAAATCCCAAGCTACTGCTGTCCGAGCTGAGGCGACGGTGCGGCAAGGCGAGCAGCTGAGTTTGAGGGCGTCTTCTGTGGTTGCACGGTGTGATTGTGGCTGCACGTGCGATCTGGGAGGGAGTTGGTCACGCAGAGAAACGAGCAAAACAGGAAAAAGGAAGCGGGATCACGCGAAGAAGAAGAAAGAGAAATGGTTTGTCGTGCTTTATGGTTCTTCTGTCTTCGCCGCCTGGCTCTGGTCTTCTCTCCCTCTCCGTGCATTTATCGTTGACTTATCAGCCTGTCTTGTGACAGCTGGGTGGGGATGTGTCCATTGAGTTGAAAAATTGCGTGCGATGGGAAGAAGGGAAGCGGTCGTCTCTGACGGACGACAGCAGCTAGGGGACGTGACCGCAGATGAAGATGCTGTGATCGGTGAGGCGGAAACGCACGGTGGCGTCGGTGCTGAGGTGGCGTGACCTAGTTGACTGAGGAGTCACCGAGGTGGCTCAGTGATGTGGTAGTGTAGCTAAGGTGTCGCAGTCTTTGCGATGGTAGGGTGAGGCTCGGTTGGCAGCGTGATTCAATGGCGAGCCTAGTGGCGCTTGACCGTTAAGCATTTGACACTTATTATTCCATCGAGTGAAAATTCAAATGTCACAAATTTCCCAACGCCGGATTAAAATCAATTTTTAATATTCTTTTGAGTTTTTTTTTTTAATTGATTTTTTCCATTTTTTCAATTTTTTTTATTTTTTTATTTTTTTGTCCTTTTCCCTATTTTGTTACTCCTGCATCTTCTTCTTCAACCCATCTTCTTCCCCGAAGCATTTTTCTTCTCTGCAACTTCATCTTCTTCTCTCTTTTTTGTCAAACCCATACAACTAGACACCACCATCTGCCGTGAAACCAAGCAAAATGCGGCAGGAATATTAAATCCAGACATGAACATCACAGGCACGAAGCCATACGAGACTAAACCTTTGCTGAACTCTTGGTCATACACAATCAGATTCGACACCTCTCACAAACAAATCATCGAACAGGTAGCGGGCGTCCTTTAGTACAGATTTCAAGAACAAGTTTAGTGTTACTCTCTGCTTAAACGTGATGCATCAAGTTCAGACCAACCTCAAATCTCACAGACTAATCTCAGTTTTACGAGATTGAACCGAGAGTTCATCGACTTGAAATCCACATTCTCGGTTCCTGAATAGCATGAAGAAAACAAAACAGAGCGTCCGAGAAAAGGTGCTTACCTGATCGAGAATGGAGCTGTAGTGAACGTGATCGGTAATTTGGCTCCGGCGGACGAGAAACTCTTCTCTATCTCTCGAAGGAAGCTTCTCCACCCACCCTTCTTGTCCTCAAAACCCACGTTCTTTCTATGGCCGATGACACCCCGTTTTCTCACAGCAGGGATATTCTCGGTCGTGACTGGTTCTGCTTCTCCATCTTCTTCAACCGGAGCTCCAATGGCCGACGTTCTCACCGATTTTCTAAATCCCGAACATTGCTTTCCCCTCAATTTCCTTGCTCTCTCAGCTTTCTCTGGTTTCTCCACAGCGACCTCTCTCTAGCCAGCCTTTGTTCTTCAGCGCGGAGCTTTTCTCTAGCTAGGTCATGCTTCGGTCACTGTTGTTGTGCCTCATCCTTCGTCACAGACGTTCGCCCGTGGCTATTCCCACCGTCGTGTCACGGTCCTCCCTTTGGCCACCGCACGCGTCTTCGAGCATGTTTGGTTCGGGAGAATGCTGTGACACCTTGAACCCTTCGCAGGTCGCCACAAGCGCCAATGTTACTCCTTATTACCTTTCTCCTTAGAAGAGGCGTCGTATTCACAGGCTTTTTTTTTTAAAAAAAAAAGCGATCCCAGCGTGACTCATTAGCGGAAGCAAAACATCGCCATCTCTCCCCCTACCAACCATGATACAAATACACACCACTAATCTTCATAATTTTATAGATAATGCACGACACTTTATTTACATATATTTTCAAGATGGGGCTTCTTTTGGGCCAATACATCAAAAGGAAAAGCTAGGACTCAGCCATGTCCAGCCTAAAATCCCAAAAAGAATCCCTCGACCCTCTACATCACATGTGCACAACTCCCATAATAAGTGTCGGCTAACTAACCCCAAAAAGAACAGCTCCTATTCGTCACCCTCGAGCCTCACACCCAGTCCGGTGCGTCAGGCGGTGGCGGCGGCAGCATCCCTCTCATCACCCCATTGCGGCGAATGTGGATAGAGACAAACTCCTGAACGACTGGGCCCCCAGCCAGACCTATGTCGTACATGACAAAGCAGCGCACACGTATGTATGCCAGTCCAGGCACAGAAGGACAGCCGAACTCCTCACACTCTACCTCGACGTCGGACGTAACCCGTAACATGCACCCCGCGCGACGGCAGGAAGCGGCATACTGCTAATCTGAAATGTTGGTCCCCAAAAGGGGTGAGTACAACCACTCAGCAGATAAAGAATCCAATAACAACTCAATGTATTATACAAATCATACATGCATTGCAGGCGTTACTTACCTTGAAGCCATGCGCATACTATCATGCGTCATCATATCACGGTATCATTATATCATACACGTCATCATCATCATGACATCGTCATATCGTTCATGTCTAACCACATATCATCATCATTGCTATCATCATCATGCATATCATCATGCATGCCATCATGCCATATCATATATCATCATCACTATCATCATCATGCATATCATCATGCATGCCATCATATATCATCATCACTATCATCATCATGCATATCATCATGCATATCATACCATGGGTGATCATCATATCACATCACATATCATCATTAGGGCTGAGCGCGGTTCCCGGGTTACCCGGGAACCGGAACCGAACCGGAGGAGGGTCCGGTTCGGTTCCCAGTTCCAAGGGGGACCGGTTCCGGTTCCGGTTCCTAGGGGGACCGGTTCCGGTTCCGGTTCCAAGCGGAACCGGAACCTGTTTCGGAACCGGAACCGGAACCGGTTACTTAGGGCAGAAAAAACTCAACCTTGGATGTTCTAGTGACTTGTATGTGATGTTCTAGTTGAAGTTTGGCTTTGGCCTCTAAATGAAAGTTGTAAAGGACTTCTTGGAGTATAACATACTCAAATTTGGGACAAAAAAAACAAGTATAAGTGGGTGAAATCATTATTCTTTGGAAAGACTGGATCTGGAGATTTTGGGACCGACCCTTGATGAATACATGGACTGTAAGGCAACCTTTTTGTCGAAATTTCACTTCGGTTTCTTAACAAAAGTTGTAAAGGACATCCTGAGGTACCACATATAAAAAATTTAGAGAAAACAAACAAGAATAGGTAGGTGAAATCGTGGTCCTTTGGAGATGGTTAGATCTGTAATTACGGTACTACGAACAGGGATTTTAACCGTCCATATTTAATTATCTACAACGAATTTGACTTTTATTTTTTCATGAAGTATCTACCTTATGGTCTTGGCTATCACATAGTCGAATTTCATAATTTTTGAAGGTCATTTGGGTATTTAATCGGAAATTTTTCTAAAACTGTGCAATCTGATGTGTTCGGATCTTGTAAGTTGCAATGCGTGGACTATATCATTTTGTATGAGGTTCTTTTGGAAATGTGTTCTGAATGAAATATCTCTCTTCATGTCTTCCCTACAACATATTTAAATTTCGTAATTTGTGTAGTTCATTTGCCTATTTAACCAAAATTTGTTCAAAAACTGTGCAAGTAGAGATTAGGAAAAGTAAATCGATTTTATCTTTTAATCCAGAACGAATTGGACTACGATTTCTTCATGAAACTTGTACCTCTAGGTCTTAAATACAACGTGTCCAAATTTCAGAATTTTCTGAGTTCATTTAAGGGTTTAATCGAATTTTTTTTCAAAACTTGTACCTCTAGACATTCTTGTTCTAGTGGTGTTTTATTTCTACTTTCTAGTTTGCTATTTGTTTTGAAATTTCTAATTATATTCTATTATTGTTGTGCAGTGCGAAGTTAATGTATCAAGATAACATGTCAATGGGAAGTTACCGTGTAATATACACGTACATTATAGTTTTTTTGGTAACATGCGCATATGTTATAGTTTTTTTTTTTTTTTTGGGTAACGTATGCGTGTATGCGTTATAGTTTTTTTTAGTAACGTGCGCATATGTTATAATTCAAATCTGAAAATAACAAAAAAAAAAAAAGGAACCTGTTGGAACCTGGAACCGACCACGGAACCGTGACAGGGTAGGTTAGTGTTCTCGATTCGGTTCACGGGTAGGTTCCAGGTTCCTCATTTTGAGGAACCTGTACCCGAGGGTAGGTTCCAGGTTCCAGACGGAACCGAACCGGAACCTGGAACCGCTCACCCCTAATCATCATCATCATCATCATCATCATCATCATCATGCATATCATATATCATCATCACTGTCATCATCATGCATATCATCATGCATATCATACCATGGGTGATCATCATATCACATCACATATCATCATCATCATCATGCATATCATGCCATGGTTTAATTTCCACTTTTAGTTTTCAACTTGATCACCACATCACCCATTCCTCAAATCATCAATTTCATCATCCCCTCGGGCAAAGACCTTCGACAGGGCTTCCGGCATTCAGCCATTCCAGGCCACCAGGCATCCGGTCCCCCACATTCCCGGCATCTCGCATCCCAACTGGCATCACGAGGCATTCCCTTCGGGCAGAAACCTCCGACAGGGCTTCAGGCATTTACACTCCCTGGCCAGGCATCTCGCACCCCAATCCTAGCATCGCGAGGCATTCCCTTCGGGCAAAAACCTCCGATAGGGTTCCGGCCCCCCACATTCCGGACTTCTTGTACCCTAATTGGCATCACGAGGCATTCCCTTCGGGCAGAAACCTCCAACAGGGCTTCCGGCATTTACACTCCTTGGCCGAGCATCCTAAAACTCCCAGGGCCATCCGGCAATGCATCTCTATACATTCCGGGCATCATTCTCCACCACCACAATCTCCTCATTTAACGTTATCCATGTTTACCAATTTCGGTCTTAATTTAACATGGCATATGACATGACATCAAACAAATCATACGTGGCATGGAATTCACACATGCATCTCAATTCAATGTCATGCATACATCAAGACCTCATCATACATGTAACATGGTATAATTATTTATGAAATAAAATTTAATGGAATTTATGGCCAATAAAATAATCCATTTTCATGTCCTTTTTCATTTATTTTAAATTTCAGCTTTTACCATTTTCAAAAATATTAAATTCAATATCTATAAATTCCCAAAAATTATAAAAATTAAGGCAAGTCATAAACAAGACAATAGAGTAATAATTTCATGCAAAATACATGGCCAAATAGAATTTCACACAATTTCACAATTCTCACAAAACATCATATAATTTTCGGATGAAACCAGAATGCACAGTTTCCGAAGAAATTCAATTAAAATATCCATACAACCTCCAAAAATTACGAAATTTTACCGAGTTATAGCCAAGACATTTTCGTACATCTTTCATGAATACTTCCAAGCCAGATTCTTTCTAGATTAGTTTCTACAGTCTCACGAAGCTTCTAGATCCAACACCGCATCGTCCAGTACATGGTTCTCCGAAATATTGAGTTTTAACCTACCCATTCTCTTTCGTTTTCTCTGAAATTTGGATATATTATAGGGAAAATTACACAAATAGTCCCTATATTTTCACTCAATGTCCAATTTCGTCCATGAACTTTCGATTGGCTCAATTTGGTCCCTGAACTATTGATAAAATGTCCGATTTAGTCCCTGAACTTTCGAATGGCTCAATTTGGTCCCTGAACTATTAATAAAATGTCCGATCTAGTCCCTGAACTTTCGATCGGCTCAAGTTGGTCCCTGAACTATGATGAAATGTCCGATCTAGTCCTTCGTTACTATATTTCTTTTTTTTTTCCTTTTTTTCTCCTTTTTTCCTTTTTTTTTTCCTTTTTTCCTCTTTTTTTTTCCCTTTTGTTCCTTTTTTTTCCTTTTTTTTTTTTTTCGCTTTCCCTCCGCCGGAGCCGGCGGAGGGCCGGCGTCCGGCGAGGGAGCCCCCGCCCGGCGAAGGCCCCTCGCAGCGGCGAGTCCCTCGCCGATCTTGCGAGGGAGCCCCTCGCCCGACGCCGGCGAGGGGCTCTCCCTCGCAGATCCGGCGGGCCGTCCTCGCCGGCGTCCGCGAGGGAGAGCCCCTCGCCGGCGTCGGGCAAGGGCGAGGGCGAGGGCGAGGGCGAGGGGCCGTCCTCGCCGGCGTCCCGCAAGTGGGCGAGGGCTCTCCCTCGCCGGCGTCGGCGAGGGCTCCTCGCGGATCCGGCGAGCGAGCCCTCGCCCGACGCCAGGGCGAGAGGGCTCCCTCGCCCGACGCCGGGCGCGAGGAGCCCTCGTCGGCGTCGGGCGAGGAGCACCCCTCGCCGGCGTCGGGCGAGGGCTCCCTCGCGGATCCGGCGAGGAGCCCTCGCCGGATGCGAGGAGCCCTCGCCGACGCGGCGAGGGCCTCGCCCATCTGCGAGGGCGGCCCTCGCCGGCGTCGAGCGAGAGGCTCCTCGCCCGACGCCGGGTGCTCCGCCCGACGCCGACGAGGGGCTCCCTCGCAGCCGGCGTCGGGCGAGGGAGCCCCTCGCCGGACGCCGCGAGGGGCTCCTCGCCCGGATCTGCGAGGAGCCCTCGCTCGACGCGGCGAGGGCCGCCCTCGCTGCGTCCGGCGAGGGCGACCCTCGCCGGAGTCGGCTTCCCTCCACCGGAGCCGGCGGAGGGAAGAGAGAATAAGCAAAAAAAATTAAAAAAATTAAAAATTAAAAATTATTTAAAAATTAAAAATTATTTAAAAATAAAAATAAAAAATAAAAAAGGAAAAACAAGTAATTAAGGACTAAATCGAATATTTATCAATAATTTAGGGACCAAATTGAGCCGATCGAAAGTTCGGGGACCAAATCGACATTTATCAAATAGTTCGGGGACCAAATTGAGCCAATTAAAAGTTCGGGGACCAAATCGGATATTTATCAATAGTTTAGGGACCAAATTGAGCGATCGAAAGTTCAGGGACCAAATTGCACATTAGGTAATAGTATAGGGACCATTTGTGACATTTTCCCTATATTATACATAAAGATGTCCTTTACAAGTTTTATGAAGAGATCTAAGTCAAATAACCAGAGTATGGTCATCATTTAAGTCCATGAAATCTCGGGTGTCTCGGAATACATCACCAGAATCACTGTCTTCAAGATCTAGTCGATTTACTAGGCTATACTTGTTCATTTCACTTAAAATTTGATTATGTTGTATTTTAAGATGTTAGCTACAACTTTGATGAAGAAATCGAAGAGAGATTCTTAGCACAAACCAACATACAACCACAAATCCAACAAGATGTCAGTGAAATCTTTCCAGATCTGAGGTTTCCGTAGGATGAGACTTTAACTCCTCAAATATCCATCATTTTCCACGAAATTTTATTATGTTGTAGTATAAGATGTTAGCTACAACTTTCATGAAGAAATCGAAGCCAAAATCGGACTCTAAGCATGCATACAAGCTCAAACAATTTTCTGACTCACATGATCCGAGCAAGAACAGTCATGCGATTCAAGAATAAGCCAACCACACCTCGTTTTTTCTCACTTAAACACCCAAAAATTCAACATGCAAGCAACATACAAACATGCAAGAGAAGCTAGAGGACTCCCACTTGCCTCTAGACCGGACGGACGACGACACACGGCGGCGAACACGGCGGACGGACGGCGAGCAACGGCGACTCCTCGGCTCCTCCTCCCTCTCGGCCGCTCTCCCTCTCTCTCGCACAATCTCTCTCTCTCTCTCTCTCTCTCTCTCTCTCTCTCTCTCTCTCTCTCTCTCTCACTCTCTTTCTCGGCCGAATGAACCGGCCACCCTTCTCTCTCTCTTCCCTTTTATCCCCCCTAAAGCTCATCATTGATAATCATTGCTTGCCTTCAAACTAGCCAATGCATGGCATTCTCCTTTATGCAAATTAAATGGACCAATGCATGGATGCTCTTCTTGCCACTTGGCAAGACCCATGCATGGGCCGGCCACCTTCTTCTTGGGCCTCTATTGGGCTGGCGACAGCCCTTCCGTGGGCCTCCATTTGGGCCGACCAACTTGGCCCATCAAGGCTTCGGCCAATGGGCCTAAGGCCCATCCCAAAAATTGACCTTTTCCTTTTTTTTGAATTCCTTTCTATAAATATTTTTAAATTTTAATTTTCAACATAGCCAAAGTCTTGTGACATTTTGTTTATTGAAATTCAATTTATAAAGTGCATGGCCAAGCATAGGTTATCAATCTATCAAATTTAAATTCTCACAAACATATGCACAATCATCTAATTAAAAGACTAATGACTAAAGTATAAGCCATGGGAAATTTTATCACCTAATTAGAGACTTTAACACACCTTATAATTTGACTTTGAATTTTAGGATGCCACAATTCTCCCCTCCTTTAGAGAATTTCGTCCTCGAAATTAGATACCACTCGCGCCTTCTTGAAACAAATAGGGGTACTTTTCCTTCATTTGGTCCTTACTTTCCCATGTGGCTTCCTCTATATCATGATGTTGCCATAATACCTTGACCAATGGGATCTTCTTGGTCCTAAGAATTTGTTCCTTTCGATCCAGTATCTGCACAGGCTCTTCAATGTACCTTACTTTCTCATCCACTTTGATGGCTTCATGATCGAGTATGTGACCAGGATCTGGCTGGTACTTCCTCAACATTGATACATGAAACACATCGTGCAGATTTTCTAACTTAGGAGGTAATGCGAAACGATAAGCCACATCTCCTATCCTTTCGAGTATTTCAAAAGGTCCAACAAATCTAGGGCTTAACTTACCCTTCATCCCAAATTGAGATATTCCTTTCATTGGAGATACCTTAAGGAATACATGGTCTCCTACACTAAATTCCAAAGGCCTTCTACGCCTGTCTGCGTAGTCTTTCTGTCTACTCTGAGCTGTTCTAAGTCTTTCTTTGATAATATCAACAGCTTCAGTGGTAACTTGTACCAGTTCAGGTCCTGTCAATTTCCTCTCACCTACTTCATTCCAACAGACAGGAGTCCTACATCTCCTTCCATATAATGCCTCATAAGGAGCCATGCCTATACTCTTCTGAAAACTATTATTATAGGCAAACTCCACCAAATGCAATCTTTCATCCCAATTTCCTTTGAAATCAATTACACAATCCCTTAACATATCCTCTAATGTCTGAATTACTCTTTCAGTTTGTCCATCGGTCTGAGGATGAAAAGCAGTACTAAATTGAAGCTTAGTCCCTAATGCAATTTGAAGACTTTTCCAAAAATTCGAAGTAAACCTCGAATCCCGATCTGAAGTAATGGTCACTGGAACACCATGTAAGCGTACCACTTGACTTACATACATGTCCGCATACTTATCCATTAGGTAGTCCATGCGAATCGCTAAGAAATGTGCCGATTTAGTCAAACGATCCACTATAACCCAAATTGAGTCATGACTACTTGATGTCCTTGGTAATCCTTGCACAAAGTCCATCGTTATATGTTCCCATTTCCATTCCGGTATGTCTAATGGTCTCAAGAGTCCTCCGGGTTTACGATGTTCCGCTTTTACTTGCTGGCATGTCAAACATTGAGAAACGTATTTAGCCGTATCTGCCTTCATACCATTCCACCAGAATTGTTGACGCAAATTTCTGTACATCTTTGTACTACCTGGGTGGATACTATAATTACTCCTATGTGCCTCCGACAGAATTTCCTTCCTCAATTCTTCATTGTCGGGAACATAAAGTCATCCTTGACATCTTACTATTCCATCATCAGAGACTTGAAATTCTGATCTTTTTCCTAAAGATACAGTATCTTTCACTTTCAAAATCTCTAGGTCAGATTCTTGCAGGATTTTAATTTTTTGGATAATCTTCGGCTCAATCCTTAATGCACTAAGCATACCAGTAAGACAATCCATTTCCAATTTAAATTTGGAGTCTGCTACAGATTCTAACAATTCCCATTCTGCCATCCTCGCCATTTCTATAGCCGACTTACGACTAAGAGCATCCACTACTCTATAGCCAAAGTCTTGTGACATTTTGTTTATTGAAATTCAATTTATAAAGTGCATGGCCAAGCATAGGTTATCAATCTATCAAATTTAAATTCTCACAAACATATGCACGATCATCTAATTAAAAGACTAATTACTAAAGTATAAGCCATGGGAAATTTTATCACCTAATTAGAGACTTTAACACACCTTATAATTTGACTTTGAATTTTACGATGCCACAAATGCATTTGCAGAAATGCAAATACCTTTGGGTGAATGGGGTTTTCCGAAATGCAAATGTCGTTCGGTAAAATTTGTATTGAGAAACAACTTTGGCCAAAATACCGTTTGGTAAAATTTGCATTTGTAATTAACTTTTATTAATTTAAAAAAGCAAAAATATGTTTATATTTTCTTTTTGAAGTCCAAAGCCACGGACCACCGAATCCGCGGCCAAATCGCTGAATAAAAAATATATTTATATTTTTTATATAAACATATTTTTATATAAACATATAAAAATATAAAAATATATACATAAAATATATATAAAAAATAGATATGTTTATATCTATATAAAATATATAAAATATATATTTTATATAAATATATATTATATTTTTTATAAATATATATTTATTAAACATAAAATTTATAAAAATAGATATGTTTATATTTTTTATATAAAAAAATAAACATAAAATATATGTTTATATATTTTTTATATAAACATATTTATTTTTATATTTATTTTTATTGCGGCCAATCGGCTTCTCCACCGGAGATATGAACAATACCATAAGTTGCATTCCGAAGATGCGACTTTTCAAAGGACCTCAAGAGCTGCATGGCGTTAAAGGCCCTTAGAGCCACTTGAAGATGCAATTGTATCTCGCCAAAGTCGCCCAAAAAACGAATCAAACACCTTTGCATTTGGCCAAGGGACTTTAGAGCCCAAATGAGCATTCCAAATGCTGAACCAAACAAGGCCTTCTTCGCTCACAGACGTGAGCATGCAAAAGAGAATGAGCCTGGGACTTGGGCTAGGCCTTCTCTAAGCTCTGACGGGCTAAGGATAAAATAACAACAGAAGGAATGGGTTCATAAAGAAATAAATGGATGGGCCGCAGGAATTTAAAAAAAAGGCTGGGTGCAAGAGTTCTTCTAGCCCACAACTTGCTGAAAATAAATGGGTCAAGCCCCTCACCCGCTGTTGTCAAGCTTTTCTTTAATTACTCTCTTTTTATTATTACTATTATTTGTATTTTTATGCTTTTGCCAAAAATAGACACCTGAATGGTCAACAAAATTCGGATGTCAACACTTAACAGCACCAGTTAAAAACCTTAAAAAAAAAGTGCTTATCAAAATCACATTGGATACCGAAAAAGTAGACATTGTAAGAAACTAATTCCACAGAACATCAAAGTTATATTTCAAAAGAATATTTGACAAGTTCTAACAAGTCTTCCGAGACATTTTACTGACATTTTCCTTCTAAGCAAGCACCTGTGGTCTCCTGCACATGCTGAACATTTATTTTTGACCGGTTATATGGTCCAATCAACCCATATAAAAGTAAACAGAACATTGGAGTTCGTTCAACAAGTTTCATATATGACAATCAACTAGTACAACTCCTTTAAAAAGTAGAACCGTGCTTCAGGGTTTAATATATCATACTCTAGTATTTAACTTACAATTCTTATTACGCCACATCCATTGCTTGACCAAGTCAAAAGTGCAGCGTGGCAAGGTTCTTTATCAGAGGAAGAACTCGTCCTTTAGAGTGTGCAAGAAGAAGCAGGAGCTTTTCTGAGTACAATAGTGAAGAGTCGCAATAAATAAAGACAGTTTGTGAACATTTATAATCTATGACCATAAGACATACAACTTAGTGCCAAGCAACTATCGACATGATAGCTTAACTACTATTGATATCTTATGGATGGCTTTATCACATGCAAGACTAACCTAATTTCTATAGTTGCAGATTCTAGCGTTATCATTCATTAAGCCATTTACTTTATAAGATATCCATATTTGTTTGAGTAATATTTGGCAGGTCAAAGTTATCCAAATCTGTAGGAAAGTTTTGTCACCATCAAAAAGGGAGAGATTGTTGGAGAAATCTTCGTGAAGTGTTTTGAAGCTGACAAAACGTATCCATTAGTCTAGTCTGAAGATTTGCAGACTCTGCTATTTAAAGTCTGAAGACCTCTGGACAGCTAGACTCAAGACTCAAAGTCTATCCTCATTGATAGTTTCTAATCCGTTGAAAAAAGGCTATCCAGAACTGGATGTTTCATTAAGGATGTGACATTATCGACTGGAGAAGATCTCTTGGTTGGATATGACATAACGGAATCCTTTATGTGATCATAATTGATTCGAAGATTAAGGATCCGATGATTGGCGAAATATTCTTGGAAGGTTCTACTTATGGAAACCGAGATCCTGATTGTATGGGCGAATAGGATTGATGGGCTATCGACATGTTCCTTTAATAGCTCAAATGATCTTCCTAATTAATTCCGTCCAACGGGTAGATTGGAGGAATTCCTTTGGTAAGTGCCAACGGATATGATGGCATAAAGGAGTATATAAGGAAGATGTTCCAGTTGTTCGAGTGTGTGCGATAGAAGAATTCCAAAGTCTGAAGCTCCTTGTTCTTAGTCAATTTATTTGAGCGAAATCTTGTACACAAAAGAGAGTCTATATTCGTGAGAATCCTTGAGGAAGTGTGGTAGAGTATCTACACTGTGGAATCAAGGGAGAACATTGCTGTAACATCTCTTTTGTTTATAGTGAAATCCAGCTGGTGGGCTGTCAGTGCGGAAGAGTAGACGTAGGCTTGGAATAAGCCGAACCACTATAAACCTTGTGTTCAATTTTCTCTTCTCTACTCTTTCCTTTACTTTGATCGCAATTCATTTTGTTAATCAAAAGAGAACTTCCTTTCAATCATCTGCCTAGTATCGCTTTCGTATCTAGAGAAAAAAATTTTACACCTATTCACCCCCCTTTAGGTGCTTATACTAGCTATCTCACAGTGGAGCTTTTCTCTCACTCCTTCCAGGCCAACCATTCCTCACAATATGGACCGCCCTCTTTTTATGGCCAAATGATGCCCTGTTTTTTGTTGGCGAGCGTCCAGCCTCTCTTCTTCCTCCAGCACACTGTTCATGCCTCCCCCGAATGAAATCTTTTTGTTAGCCTTTCCAGCTCAGGAGGATTCTAGAAGGCTCCCTCGAATGAGGCTGCACCTCATCCTTCATCACAGAGGCTCGCTTGTGGCTGTTCCCTCTGTGGCGTCACGATCGGTCACCGCACGCATCTTCTTCTCCCACAAACGTGAGAATACGAAAGAGAAGAAGCCTGGGACAGGATTTTGTCAAGCTTTTTTATAATTATATATATATATATATATATATATATATATATATATATATATTTAATTACTATCTTTTTTTATTATTACTATTATTTGTATTTTTATGCTTTTGGCAAAAATGGACACTTGAACGGTCAGCAAAATTTGGGTGTCAACACTTAACAACACCAGTTAAAAGCCTTGAAAAAAGAAGTGCTTATGAAAAAAAAAAAAAAAAAAAGTAGACATTTTAAAGAACTAATTACACCGAACATCAAAATTGCATTTCCAAAGAATATTTACTAAGTTTTAACGAGTCTTCGAGACACTTTAATTAACATTTTCCTTCTAAGCAAGCACCTGTGGTCTCTTACATATGGTAAATATTTATTTTTGACTGGTGATATAGTCCAATTAACCCATATAAAATTTAGCAAAACATTGGAGTTTCTTTAACAACTTTCATATATAACAATTGATTAGCACAACTCCTTCCAAAAGCAGAACTGTGCTTCAGGGTTTAATATATCATACTTTGGTATTTAGCTTACAAGTCTCATTTGCCATATCCTTTGCCACTGCCGAATTTGTTTTGACCAAGTCATAAGTGCAGCATGGCAAGGTTCTTTCGCTATGGAAGATGTGACATCATGATTTTCCACTTCTATTTTCAATTGAATGAGTCGAGCTTTTCATCGACGCGCCTATAGCATTTTTCTCTGAGTTGGCCACTCATGAGTTAACTAATTTATTAGGTGAAGCTGTTAAAGGATTTTAACACAATAGACTTGAGAATTCGACCAAAAACCGACTACTCGACTATGCTAGTCTGCAAGGGTCAATACGACACCGCCAAAATCGATCAGAAATCAGAGATAGGTCAATTCGACTGAGATATGTGATAAGTGTGTGGGTGATTTCACCTAATAACAAAATTCTCATCTGTGAAAGCTAGTACGAGCACCTAGAGGGGATGAATAGGTGCGAAAACAAATTTTGCAGAGTAAAGTATATAATTTTGCTTTTAAATCAACTCTGTTTAACAATAGACTATGAAAAGGAAATTAGACTCTAATAATCAAATAAAGTTACAATCAAAGTAAAAGAGATTAGGGAAGAAAATAACAACACAAGGTTTATAGTGATTCGGCTTAATCCAAACCTACGTCCACTCTTCCGCACTGATAGTGTCGCGACCAATTTTTTCGGGTGTGAACCACCTAGGGTTTGACTAATGGATTGTTAAGCCTAGACTTAACTCGGGCTCTCCCAAGCCCATACCAATTCGCGACTTAGGTTCAAGCTTTTAACATGCAATTGATTTTCAATTAGGAGTCGCCACTAATCTATTTTTGGTGGGTCGATTAGAAACCCAAGCAAAGTAACGGGAGATTTACTTTACTCCTACGAACCAGAGATTTATGAGTTCGGGGACTTGGTTACGCTAGATTTCTCTAACCCCCTTTCGGTACCTTTCTCTTTTATTTCGAAAAATGTTTTGGCGGCAGCTTGAATTGATTTTAAAATTATTTCCCTAACGTGTGAGGTGATCGTGCGGGTGCAAAACCACCAATAACATCCGAAAGCAATGAATAAATTGCGAGGACTTACCTAAAGAACGAAAGCATCTGCGTTGTTAGTTTAGAATTCACATCAACAATCCTAAATATGATTTCTAATTAACACGCAATTTCTCTTTTTGTTTTCACTTAATTAATGAAAATCATGCAATATGCAATGCATGCCACTAATTTAACATGAAATGATATGACATGGTAACATGACTTAGCTATATGACCTAAGCAATATGACATAACTAAGCATGTAGTCTATCCTAAGCATGAGATGATTTATTCTAAATAATTTTTTTGTATTTTCTATGGGATTCGAAATTAAAGAAATGCAACATTTAAATATTCAATCTAAATTAATCTAATGACTGACAATTTCTAATTAAATGGACCTAACAAAAATCACTAAATGACGTGCATTGTATGAAACTAATTCTATATGGCGTGCACATGGTTTTTATTCTAAATAAGCATGCAATTTATTCTAATATGCAATGACGTGCAAAAGATGCATTAATTTTACATGACATATGTATAATGACTTTTTTTTTGTGTTTTTCCTTTTTTCCTTTTTTTAAATTTCGAAATTAATAATTGCCAAATAATTAAACATGCAATCCAAATTAAAAAAGAACTAGCAACCTAAATTAATTGATTTGATTTTTTATTTTTGAAAATCCGAAATAAAATACCTATTATGAACATGCAAACCCTAAAACTACATTTTTTTTATTTTTTTTTTAAAGAAAACTAATTTAAGTAACACCACAAAGAAATCGCCCATATTGATATCAAATCGAGAACTATATCTCGAGCGTAGAGATCGGGTTGGCTAACTTCACATAAATCACGAATCGGATTTGAGCGGAGATCGGATTGGCAATTTTTTTAAGTAATTAGAGTCGGATTTGCGAAAATCGGATCGACAATCACTAATTTAAGGCAATTTCATATCATGGAATTTCAATTTCTCATTAAAGGAATAATTATACTAAAAAGATAAAAGAAAATAGCAGAAATAATAAAACAAAAATAAGATAAAGAAAATACCTAAATTTTCTTTTGTTTTTCTCTTCTTCTTTTTTTCGAGAAAATGAAAAAGAAAAACAAAGCTGTGGCTGGTCCGGCGAGGGGGGGATCACCGGCTAGGGTTCCGGCGAGGCTCCGGAGCGGCGTGTCGGCAGCGAGGCAGCAGGGGGCGTCACGGGTCTGCTCGGGTTGGAGCAAGTGGGTCGCGGCGTTGGGTCTTCACGGACAGATGGGTCACGGATCGGGAGCAAGGCGTCGCGGCGGGGCGGCATCTGCTTCTGGATCTGGAGGAGGAAGGGCATCGGATCTGGATCGGTTGCTGTGGGGATCTCAGATCTGCAAGTGGCGAGCGGAGGCAGTGTCGCGGGCGCGGTGCAGGCGCAGGAGGCGGGTGTAGCAGGAGCAGCAAGCAGCGGTGGCGGAGACGCAGGTTGATGGTGTCGCGGTGGTGACCAGCGAGGGATGGGCTCCGAGCGGTGGTACGACTTCAAGCGCCGAGCCCGCGGATCGCTGTGACTTCGGGTTCTGGCTCGCGGGTGGAGGTGCGGCGGTGGAGCTGCACCGGGTTGCGTCGCAGACGAACGAAGGGTGAGCAGCAGCAGCTGGGGCGTCGGGGCTGCAACAGGCGAGAGCAGGAGGAAAACTGGGGCGTCAAGCTGGGCTGATTACAGACAGTGCAGGGGCAGCGGCGAGCACGCGAAAGAAAACGCTGGCGAGACGCGGTGAGGGCTGGTGGCTCGGCTGCCGGCGTTCGGTGGCGCTAGCACGGTGGTGGTGCGAAGAGGGCCGGCGGCGCAGGAGCTTGGCCCCGGCGGCCTGGGCAGCAGCGAACAGAGGGAGGGGGCGACGGGAGGCTTCCACGAAGAAGACGGTGAACAGTCCCCTTTTCTTTTTATTTTCTTTTTCTTCCCTCTCTCCTGTACGTCACTTCTCCCTCTGCCCTCCTCTCTGTCTCTTCTTCTTTCTTTCTGCAGAAGTACAAGAAAAGGCTTCTGCTGTCGACTTATCCCCTTCAATGCTTTTTATTCCTTTCTTCTTTTGTGATGTTTTTCTCTTGACCCTCAAAGAAGAGAAGGAAAAACCCCCTCTCACGTTTTCTCTCTAAATTTTTTTTCAAAGTGGCCGAATGTCTCAGTTGCGTGGCCTCCTCTCAAACCCTACGCATTTAATCTATTTATAGGCCACGATTAGGGTTTTAATTTTTCCAAATCCGTATCTACGAAAATTCCTTTTTTTCAAATGCAATATTTGCTTTTGATACGATTTAAGATTGCAAGATGATTCTTCTAAAATTTGAAATTTCACACAAATCAATCCATAAAATCTTTCCGAGGATACGGAGCTTGAGCCGATTTACTCCCCTCGTGGGCTTAATCCAATTCACCAAATTAACATTCTAAACCATCAATTTGAACCCATTTGTCATCGGCCAAATGTAATTGCAAATTAAAATAAATGCACTTAAAACTATATGCTATGCAATTAATTAATTAACTAATATATTTTTTTAAGGGTTAAAATTAATCCCTAATTTTTTAATTAAAAGGGTCACCAAAATTTAGGTGTCACCGAGACCTGACAATTTGGATTTCACTAAGAATCAAAAGAGTTGTTACAGTATAGCTCTTCCTTGATTCTACAGTGTAGAGGCTCTGCTGCACTTCTTCAAGGTCTCACAGAAGTATAAACTCTCTTTTGAGTACAAGTTCACCCTCAACAATTGAATTGACAAAGAACAAGAAGTTTCAGACTTTGGAATTTCTCTATCGTGCATACACTTGAATAACTTAAATCTTGAGTCTGGTGGTTCAGCGGTCTTCAGACTTTGGTGAAAGAGTCTGCAAGTCTTTAGACTAGACTGATGGAAACGTTTTGTCAGCTTCAAAACAAGGAAGTTTTCTCCAACATCGTCAAACAGCACTAGACTGATTATTCTGTCTTCTTTGTACCCTGTGTCCGTATTTGAAACCTCAAGATTTTCACGACAACCAAGAGTCACCAATAAGTCAAAGATGTACTATAATCAACCATAGGTTAAATGCGCCAAAAATTCCTAAAAACTACCTTATAAATCAGGATGCGCTAAAATCGCGTCAGATTGAAATTAACCATGACATTGAACCCAATTTCAGAAATTGGAGGTTCCGTTATATCACAAGTCATTTTAGGAACATTAACTCATCCTCAGAAGATTTTCCTGCAAACTGAGATTTTTGGCGAAAAATCAAAGTTAGGCCGTTTTTTATCAGGAAATTTGTAGGCCTGCTTTTGGTCACATTTTTGGGATACAATTGACAAGGAAAAATGTGGATTGAAGTGAGGACGCCATGGCTGAATTCTTGGGGCATTATTTGGATTGAATTGTAAGAGGATTGAATGGAATTGAAGACTTTGAAGGCCAAATGTCACAAAATTCGTATGCCATGGGGGGAGGAACATTTTAGACTACTTCAATTGCTTCTTAAGGAAGATTGAGGAGAGAGAGTGGCTAAGGATGAAGGCTAAAGTGGTGGGGGCAAGCCAAGGGAGAAATGGACAAGTGTTGGAGCCTACGGAGCTCTTGGGGTCCCCTCTCTTCAACTGAAGCTTCTTCTTCCTCTAGCCCCACCTTTTTCCATTGTTGTGTCTTTTGGAGAGCTTGACAAACTAAAGGAAACTGAGCTAGTAGCCCCCTCCATCATCGCACGCCCGCCAGAGCTCGAGTAGCCACTGTCGACCACTTTTCTCCCCTATTTTCTCCTTCTCCTAGTTTCTACTCCAACTAACCTTTCTCTAAAAATCTGAGTTAAAAGTTGTCTTCCCATGAGAATCAACTCACGTGCCACCCACCATCATCTTCAGCACGTCCAAACTGTACGGAAGATCTCGGCCTCACGCCAAACGAAGCCACCGATCGTCCCGTCTACCGACCAGAAGGAACCAGTCACCAGACCGCCTGGAGCTTTGCCCGCCTGCACTATTTCACCTTTGCTACAATTTTTCTCCCATTCTAACCCTTCCTCTGCCCATTCCAACCACCAACAAGTCCATCTTGACCCACGGGTGCCGCTGGTTGCCGGCCATCCACTCGCCGGAGCTCTGATCAACCCTTCATCGCCGTTTCAACCACCGATTCTCTCTCTCGATTTAGTTAAGAACATAACCAAAAAACCATCAAGCCTGAGGTCTTTGTGGCCTGTTTTCAAACCTTTCCTAACCTTGCTTGGTGTCGCCGCTAGGAAGATTGTCGCTCGCCTTGGCGTTGCCATCGCCGTGGACTCACCGGAACGCTAAACTCTTGAGTTTACTCACTAAACCTTGCTTAGGAGGTTAATTATGCTTAAGTGTTGTTTAGATTAGGCTAAGCATGTTTAGGTGGTTAGATTACCTTAGTTAAATGTTAGTTAGATTATGTGGATAGATTAGTTTAGTGGTTAATTAATTAAGGCTATTTAGGTGATTAGATTAGTGTAATCTTGATTATGCCCTTAATTAATTATTTTAAATTAATTAATTATTTCGAATTTATAAATATTATTTTATTAAATTATATTAATATTATTTAATTTAATTTCGGAATATATTTAATTATTTGTTATTTTCCGGAAATTAAAGCGAGAGATAGCCAGGTAACCAGAATTTTGTACTGATTGCATTGGTGTGTTCAGATTATGCAATTGATTGTTGGATTGTGCAAATTAAGTGGTGATTATGAAAATTATGGTAAATATTCAAAAAATCCCGAGTGTCGGGTTTTGACATCGAAAATGTATTTGAAGTACTATATCAAATAGTGGGGTTTAAAAAGGAAAGGTATCAGTTTTTATGGTTTGAATTGACCGTGTACCTACACGCGACTATTTTCGAGATGTTTTTTATACGAAGAAAATAGGTTAGGATCACCATTTTAATGGAGGCATTTGAATGCAATGCATGGTGTCCTGGGCCGAAATTAATTGATCGTGTGTTGGTTAAATAGAAACCGTCTCGAGCTTTTAAGTCAGACATTATCCTATATGGGACTTGGGTTGCAGTAGATTCTGGACCTATTTTTCTTCGGGAAAGCCGTCTATTAAGAGACATCACCGTGCTCAATGGTGGTGAGACGACGCCTGGCTACGCCAAAAGACACCGAACTGATGAGTAGGTCATGCCCTTGAGGGGCTTAATTAACAATTGGAACACATGATTGTTTGAGTTTGATGTGCCTGATTATGAGACAAAGCTGTGTGGCATGATATGAGATGTGTGATAACAGTTCGGCCTTATAATTGGGACCCCTGTGATTTATTGAGTTGAGTGAGGCATTTCAATTGTTGTGTGCATTAATTATATGCATTTGTGATATGAACTATGCTGACGTGCAAGAAGGAACTGAGGCGAAGTAAGTCCTCTGTGTTATGTGGTTAGGCCACTCTTGGGTGTATTTCCTTCCTAATAGGGGTTTAGGGGGTGAACTTGCTGAGACATTGTCTCACCCCGTTGTGAGCTCAATTTTCAGGTCCTTAGGTGGAGGACCGAATCCCCAAGTTCGTGGAGGTGGAGTTTGAAGGATCGGCGTTTGTGTCTGACGAGTAGGTTGTAGGACAGCTCCCTTTTGAGAGTCAATCTTTTGTAGACTTTTGACTAGACCCGTTTTGTACCTAAACCCCGTTGTTTATAAAAGTTGGCTTTTGTGAAATGTTGCCTTGCTTTCCTATCCCATATGTTTGTTGTTAGGGGTATTTGTTTCTTTTCCACATGTACTTAAAAATGAATTGGGTCGGTGATGACACCTGAGAACATCGCATTTATATCGACCGCAAAGGGATGTGTGCAAGCTCAGGGTTTAGGGCGTGATAGAAGAAGAACTCGTCCTTTAGAGTGTGCAAGAAGAAGCAGGAGCTTTTCTGAGTACAGTGGTGAAGAGTCGCAGTAAATAAAGATAGTTTGTGAACATCCTTAATCTATGACCATAAGCCAACTCGGTGCCAAGCAATTATCGACATGATGGCACTAGCATACCGAACTTTTGATGGAGACATGACAGCGTGTAACTTTTTCAACATTTCTTCAAGAAAGAATTAGAATGCCTTACCTATCCACTTATAGATACTTAGTATATTCATTACATTGATCATGCTAAGCGGCCTACTGGACAGCGAAAAAATCAAGAGCAGGGTCTGAGAGCCATCTTTGTACAAACCAATCAACTAATCTCATTCCACTTTAGGCATAGCACTTATCTTACATCCTCAAAGTAATTTGAGCAGTAGCATTTCCTTTTGCAAGTCAAATGAGTGTAAGTTTTCACCATCAAGTCCTGAATCTCAATGTTTCTGTTTTGACCAACCTACAGAAGGCAAAAGCAACCCCATGAGGCAAACGATGTGCCTCTCATATTCCTCCCTCCCTCCAGGATTTGTTTCAACCACCCTATAGAAGTTGGGTTGTATAGACATGGCCCAAGCCTCAGCAATGACTTGAGTCAAGGCCGCACAGTGAACACTACCCATCAGTGTTTCTCATCACGTGTATTAGCCATGTAGACTTTGAGGAGAACCAAAAATGACAAGCCAGCTAATGTCCAGTAGACAGAGGCTGTACTCAGACAAAGTCAAGTCGAAAACATCCTTTCTACAATTAATGCTGAGGAATTAGTTGTACCAACGACATGCCCTTTTGACAGAGGCAGAACAGCTTTCAACTTCTTTACCAGTTCAATGAGCTTTCTCAACTTGTTGGCCTCACTAGCCTGCAGCAGTAAGCTCCCTAACATCCCAAATGTTGCTTCAGTCATTGGCGTTCCTCTCTCCAGCATTTGTTTAGAGCACTCAACAGCTTCTAGTACTCTTCCTCGAGAACATAATCCGGTCACCCAAAGATCCAGTGCATGACCATGAGGATAATGCCCTTTGCCCACCAGGTATTCCCATAAATACAACCTCAAATCAACTTGTCCATTAATACAAAAATACTTCATCGACATGACCACCGTTTGAGTTTTAGGCACAAAGTTTCTCTCCACCATTTTATGATATAACTCACATGCTCCGTCTATTTCTTTTGATTTTATTAATCCAAAGAACAATGTTTGGTAGGTCATGTTATCATGCCCAATGTGCTTGGCCTTAATCCCATCCATCAAGGCAATGGCAGCATTTAAATACTTTGCTTTTATCAGTGCACTGATCATGGCATTATAGGCTGCAATATCCCGTTGCATATTTCTTGTAAAAATTCCATCAAACAATTCCTTTGCCCTCATTAGATTCCGAGCAACCCCTGCACCATGGATCAAAGTAGTAGTTGTCTCAACAGTAGGCAAGCAACCGACCCCTTCCATTTCTTTGAGAAGCCTTAGACCATCACCTACACAACATTTCTTATAGTAAGCATCAATCCTGATAATATATGTCACTATGTTAGGTTTAAAACCTCTTCTAACCATCTCGTGGTAAAACAACTCCACTGAGGTGACATTGCCTGACTCTTTAAATCCTGAGAGCAGTATACTCATGGTCTTTGTATTGGGAGATAATCGTGAATGCATCTTATTGAACACGGACCGTGCTTCCTTCATCTGCCTCTGTGTGCAAAATGCCCGAGGAAGTACATTGAACTCATCCGTACCAAATTTCCTTCCAACAAACACATCATTCTCCATCCTTTCAAATGCCAGGAGAGTATCCTCATATGACTCAAATTTCGCAATCTTCGATATCATGATGCTCATCGCCGTCAGCGTGAGCACTGACGGGTGCATTACCCGCATCTCATCCATCAATTTCCAAGCTTTCTGAAAGGACCGCATCCTTGCAAGAATGTGGAGGGTTCTTTCGAATGCCACTGAAGTCGGACCGCACGGCGAATGGTGGACAGTGTATTTGAAGAACTTTAGAGCTTTGAGGCCATTCGAATGAGCCCCAAATAAATGACCAAGCATGTCCTCTACCAAGCCAATGGAAAGAGTATGCGGCGGGGTTAGCTTCTGGAGGACGGGTTGAAGCGGGCTATCCAGAAATGGGTGGTCAATTATGATTTTGGTGATTCTGTCAATGTCCTTATCCCTTCCCAGAGGAGCAGCGGCGCAGAGAAATCGGGACAAGAATCACAGGTGTGGAACTTTAGCGAACTGATTCTGGGTCAATAATTTCATCGAACAGCTCATGATTAATGGGATTTCCGATGTCAAAAGCAATCAATTCTCAGGCGGGTTCTTCCGGAATCTACAACCACGTCAACCAGGAGTCGATTGCTCGGCTATCTACGGTCAGCCATCACCCAAATTTCGCATTCGAACGCCCTTGTGAAGCGATTTAATCAAGCACCACCGTATTTCGAAAATTGGAACGAGAGAGGAACACACCCCTCCTCGTCTTCTTCACGACCGCAGCGGCACTCTGGAGACTGAATCTCGGTCAATTTGCAGGTCCAGTCCAAAGTTGGCTACACTGCGACGGCCATTGCAATGACATAAATAATTCTTAAACTTTTGCTTTACTATCCTCCAACTTTTAATTTGTTCTATATAATCCCTGAAATTTAGCTCAATGTGCAATGACATCGTTGAACTTTTAATCTGTTCATTGTGGTTCTTGAATTTTTTGTACACATTCAATTTAGTCACTCAACTATATGAAAATGTTCAATATGGTTTGTGAATTTGAATAATTTTCATATAGTTTCAAGGACTAAATTGAATATTTATCAAAATCTCAGGGAACATATTGAATAAATTAAAAGTTTAAGAATGATATTGCATATTAAGCCAAAGTTGATTGACTATTTGTATAGTTATCCCTTAAGGAAATTCTACGCTCCACAACTGAATTGACAGGAGTGATCCCGCAACTTGTGCGGACGGTTGGATTAATTCCGAAAAATAAGAGGACCATCGGATCTGTTTTAAGAAATGGAACCAGTCCCTTGAAGACCAATTTCGGGTTGTACTTTTTATGGATGTTAAAGGAATACAGAATAAACTTACAGCTGATTAAGGAAATTGCGAATCGTAAAGAAAATTATTGACTGATGGGTTGAACAAATTTAGAAAATATTAAAAGAAAGATTCGCTGGACTAGGTATTTTTTTAACAATACGAGAGAAGAAATTTACTACTTTCGTAGGCATATTGGTAATTTCTTGCGAAAAATTATGAACAATAGGAATCAAAGAACTTCCTACGTCATCTAAAGAATTGATACGAAAAGATAGTCAGTAGGTAAAAGATAGTAGGTAAGTTACTATTAAAAGGATAAATACGAACACTGAAAAAAATTATGTTCACCAAAGAAAAGGTACGAGGTGCTAACAATGGAAGAAAGAATATTCATTATTCTCATAGTTACATGACAATTTCTTGTGGAAAACAACGTACCACAGGACCCAAAGAACTTACAGGCGATGGAAAATTTCGTCTTCTAATGAAAAGGTACAAATTAGAAGTAACAAATAAGCTACTATTTTTTACCAAAACAAAAAAGAGTAAAAGGGGCTGGAAAATGTCAGGGGAGCTGGTGACTGAAGCCCCAGTGAACAGCGGCTATAATAACAGTCCTAAGGTAGTGAAATTCCTAATCGGGTAAGTTCTGACCGCAAGAAAGGCATAATGATCTGGGCACTGTCTCAGAGAGAAACTCGGTGAAATAGACGTGTCTGTGAAGATGCACCTAGATAAAAAGACCCTATGAAGCTTTACTGTTCCTTGGGATTGGCTTTGGCCTATCTTGCACAACTTAGGTGGAAGGCGAAGAAGGCCTCCTTCGGTTGCGGGGGGGGGGGGGGCAAGCCATTAGTGAGACACCACTCTAAAAGAGCTAGAATTCTAATAGAATTCTAATATTGTGTCAGGACCTATGGGCCAAGGGACAGTCTCAAGTAGACAGTTTCTATGGGGTATAGGCTTCCCAAAAGGTAACAAAGGCGTGCAAAGGTTTCCTCAGGCCAGATGGAGATTGGCCCTCGAGTGCAAATGTAGAAGGAAGCTTGACTACAAGACCCACCCGTCGAGCAGGTACGAAAGTCGGCCTTAGTAATCCAACGGTGCTGAGTGGAAGGGCCGTCGCTCTATGAATAAAAGTTACTCTAGAGACAATAGGCTAATCTTCCCCCAAGAGTTCACATCGACGGGAAGGTTTGGCACCTCGATGTCGACTCTTCACCACCTGGGGCTATAGTATGTTCCAAGGGTTGGGCTGTTCACCCATTAAAACGGTACATGAGCTGGGTTTAGAACATCGTGAGATAGTTTGGTCCATATCTGGTGTGGGCGTTAGAGCACTAAGAGGACCTTTCCCTAGTACAAGAGGATCGGGAAGGACTCACCTCTAGTCTACCAATTATTGTGCCCACGGTAAACGCTGGGTAGCCAAGGGCGGAGCGGATAACTACTGAAAATATCTAAGTAGTAAGCCTATCCCAAGATGAGTGCTATCCTATTCTGACTTAGCTCATCAAAAATCACATGTCGAGATTCATTCATAGCACAGGATTCTGTAACAGCAAAAACTAAGACCCCCTACTACCGGATCAAGAGGAGATCCCGCGTTTGAATCTGAGAAGGAGAGTCTCCATAAAGAGACATTCTTTTCCCACGGGCACATTTTTATCTTGACTGTGAAAAGCAAAGAGATAGATCACGCCTAAAAGCAGCCATTTCTATGAAATACGGGACCACCCTTCAACAAGGCGGCAAGGTTGTGGTGAGGGACCAAAAGGGAACTACATTTTAAAAAAAAAATGTGTCCAAGACTGGGCTTGAGATCCCATTGATCGTCGCTCAATCACCGAGTCGTGCTTATTCCATACGGATCAATACTGAGAAGCATGTGCCCATCACTTGAGCAATGGCACCGAAGATGAAAGATAGAGTCCCTATATCCTTGTGGTTTGTGGAGAACAACCATCGGATTGGATTTGTCATAAAATTGAGATTCTTTCATTTCCTTCCTTATCAAAGAGGGGCCCTTAGGGAGCGGGGCTTCTTTATTAAAAAAAAGGGGAGGTGAGGGGGAAGGAAGAATGGAAAGGGGGATGGGAAGGTCCAGAAAGCCCTCACTTTACTGCCTGAAAAGGAACTCACACTGCCTGCAAGTAGCGATATAGGCTGCGCATGGTAACATTCCCTAGCCCAAGAATTTCTATTCTTTTCTTCCCTAGAACAAAAAAAGAATAGAAACATGTTTGATAATGACAAGTTAGTTTTTTGTTCCCAAGAACAAAAAGTTAGCCGGAATGATTTTGGAATAGAAATGAGAAGTAAAAAAAGTTGATTCTTGTTCCCAAGAACAAGTTTAAGAAATAAGTGAATTTTTCTTTCTTTTATTCTTCTCTTGCTGACCGCCATTGACTGCCGTTGACCGCCGCCCACGTCGCCCGCCGCCGCCGCCACCGCCACGGAGGTGACCGATCGTCGCCGCTAGTCGCCGCCGGCCACCGTCGATTGCCGAAGGTCGACTGACTGTCGCCGCCGCTAGTTGCCGCTAGTTGCCGCCAGCCAACTGTTGCCGTCGGACGACCGCCGCTGCCACAGGTCGCCGGAGGCCGATTGACCTTCGCCGCCGCAAATCGTCGCCGGTCACCGCCGGACGCCGCCGGACACAGACGCCACCGGCCGACCGCCGTCGAACGCTGCCACCATTGCCAAGCGCCGCCGTTGGCGGCAACGTCTGGCGGTGGCGGCGGTCTACCGGCAAAAATAAAAAAACAAATAAATATAAAAAAGAAACTGTTTTTTACCAAACACATTTATATTCTTTTTCTATTTTTAGAGTAAAAATTTTGTGTAGTTACTAAACAGGTTTTTTTACATAGAAATTGTTTCCCAGAATAGAAATAGAAAAGAACTATTTCTGAAAAAAAAAAAAAAAATTGTTCCCTGGCCAAGAAATGTTACCATGCACAGCCATAGTGAAGCTGGCAGTGAACTCACCTGGCCCTGCCGGCTGTAAAGGGATGAATTGGAGAGCGACTATAGGACCTCCTATTCTTGCCCGGAGGTGACAACTCCAGCCCTAACCGTGGTGGGTTATAGAAGCCCCTACTCTTACTTTCCTTCCAATTCATTCACTCGCAGATCAGCTTCCAGTTCTGCTTCGGACTATGGTCATTGATGGGATAACAATTGTACTAAAACTAACTGTTCTGCTCAGTTTTATGAATCTATTAATGTAGCCTTCGCTCGTAAGGATCAAGTCTCATTATGCTCAGTGCCTTCGTTAAGCAGAGAAAGTCTCGTTCTACAACTCAGAGAAAAGCTTAACAGTTACGTCCAATTACAAACTACACAAAAGTTGTCCCTTTTTTATGGGGATTTACCCATCACAGAGATGCACAGAGGAACAGAACAAACTTCATGTATCCCTTTTCCACTCAATCCAGAAACAAGATCAGACGTAAGTTACTATTAAAAGGATAAATATGAGCACTGAAAAAAATTATGTTCACCAAAGAAAAGTTAGGATCATATAGGTACTAACAGTGGAAGAAAGAATATTCATTTTCTCTTAGGTACATGACTATTTCTTGTGGAAAACAACGAACCATAGGACCCACAGAACTTACAGGCGATGGAAAATTTCGTCTTCTAATGAAAAGGATAGACCACCATATTTGATGGAATATTACCAATCACAGGACCCACATAACTTATGACGACAAGAACAAAATTACGTCCTCTAAACATATAACAGGTAAATTACTATTAGTGGATGATTATAGCTTACCAACGATACATGATAAGTTCCTCTTTACTAACGAAAACTATGAACCTAAAACTCACAGAAGTTACGATGATCAAAATAAATTTACTATCTCTAAAAAAAACGTCCGATTTTTTATAGGTAAGGAGTGGAAAATTATTATTAACGAGGATAATTATGGACATGTAAGGAAAGTTATGATCTATAGTTTACTAAACTTGAGAAAATTACAAACCGTAAGACTCACAAAAGTTACGACAATCGAAAAAAAAAATTAACAATATCAAAAAATAATTAACAATCTCTAAGAAAAGTTACAAAATAATAAGTATCAGGAAAATTTTTATTAGTAAGCACAGTTATGAATGCCAAAGGAAACTTGTGACCAGTTAGTATATTAACTAGGGTTAATGACACAAATGGTCCATGAACTTTGGCTCAATGTGCAATTTGATCCCTAAACTTTTAATTTATCCAATATGGTCCCTGAACTTTAACTCAATGTGTAATGTGGTATCTAAACTTTCAATTTGTTTAATGTGATCCTTGTACTTTTGATATATGTTCAATATAATCCCTAAACTGTATGAAAATGTTGAATGTAGTCCTTGGTCTTGAATTAATGAAAATGGACTACATTGAACACTTTCATACAGTTCATAGACTATATTGAATGTGTACCAAAAGTTCAAAGATTACATTGAACAAATTAAAAATTCAAGGACCACATTATATATTGGGCTAAAGTTAAAAGATCACATTGAATAAATTAAAAGTTCATTGACCAAATTGCACATTAAGCCAAAATTGAAGGAGTGTTTGTGTTATTCTTCCTATTAACTACAAGAGAAAGAAATTAGGGAAATTACTAAAAAGGCCTAAATTTATTGCAATTATGCAAATTTAGTCCTAAACCTTTTTTTTTTTTTTTCATTTCTACCAATTGAGCCCTAAAGTTTTTACATTTGTGTTAATTCAATTCATCTGGCCAATTTTGGACGCCGGCACTGACATGCTTCTAGTGACCAACATTAGTTTGATTGGCTTCCTCTGACGATCTTTGGACACGTCTCCTTGTGGCTTCTTTCATTTGGCACTAGGAGGCTTCTCCTGTTTGCCCCTTTGATCATGGATAACTTTGTCTTCCCCTTCTTCGTCAAGGTGGTTATCCACTTCCCCACCTTTTCCCCTAGACTTTGAAAAGCCAGGCTAATGGAGATCAATCAAAGACAAGGCCATGGCAAGAGCCTCGGCTTGCACTCCTCACTATTGTTAGTCCAACCTTATCCAAGGCTTGAGCCTATCCATAAATATGAAAAAGAGCCTTAAACTCGTTTATATTCGGAATCTCCAACAATAGCTTAGTAAAGTCCTACACATATTCATGAACTTACCCTTCTGCATGAGATGGCATATTTTAATCCAATGCTTCATCCTTAGCAAACTCTGAGAAGGTTTGGTCCCCACAGACGGTGAAGAACGTGGCTCAATACTTGATCAGCTTGGTGTTATAATTATGGTTAATGGATCAACGAAAGCCAATAAATTAAGACACGAATCTCTTGAATTCACATGTCTCTGAATTCATGAATCTCTTAGATTCATGTATCTCTTGATTCATGAATTTCGTGGATACATGCGTCTATTTAATTCATGTATCTCTTTTGTACATGAACTAAAAAGCTCTATAAATAGACAGGATCATAAAGCTTCTTTACGGTTTTGGTTTTGGTTTTTCTGACTCAATTTCAAAAAGGCTTTGATATTCTTTTCTACACTTCTGGTTTTTTCTGGGTGTGTTGGTTCAATTGAATGGTTCGATTGAGTCCTGTTTGCATAGTGCTAATCCAAACAGGTTCGAGGTGTTGTATCTTGGGAGGCATAGTTCATGAATCTGCGGAGCACCATTGGCAAGAACTAATCGCCTTAAGGAGATTCGGATATCCGTATCTCACCTCCAATTTTATGTTATATCTTATTTTCTTCTTCTCCAAGATTTGTAAAAGGAAAGATATTATAAAGTTGTTATCATTTTCTTTACATTGATGTTCTAATTACAACAAACAGTGTGTCTTCTCTGGATTAATTTCCAACAATCTTAAGACGATTATCTTACTCATTGTTTGTTGTTCTTGTCAGATTATTAAGATGGCTGAAAGCAACCAAGTGCCCTTCAATGTCCCGAATGTTTCAGGAGACATTCCTATGGTCGATTCAATCGTTGCTATGTAAGATGTTCAGCCCTCAGGGTCTAAATTTGTAGCAACCAATGCTACGGGCCCTTGGGCTAACACCAATTTTGGTGGTGCGGGTACAAATCATATGACTGGTATGCCCAGGACTGTTTTTCATAACAGTATAAGCCAAATGGCTTTTGGCTCTATTTCTGGAGGGATAGTTCAACAAACTTTGCCTATTGTGATGGCAATGCCTCTAGTTACAGCTAATGAGAAACTGGAGAAATTCACCAAAGTGGGCTTCAAACAGTGGCAGCAAAAGATGTTCTTCTATCTGACCATGCTTAATATGACGAAATATTTATTGGAGGTGTGCCCGATAATTAGTCCAAACGAGCATGATGTCATGACGCTCGGTGCATTGGAGGCTTAGAAGCATGGGGACTTCTCATGCCGAAATTATATCCTTAACTATTTAGTGAATTCTCTTTATAATTTTTATTGTAAAATTAAATCTCCTAAACAATTATGGGAGTCCTTAGAGAAGAAATACAAGATTGAGGACGCTGGCACCAAGAAATTTGTGGTTGCCAAATTCTTGGACTACAAGATGGTGGATTCTAATATCATGAGTCAAGTTCAAGAATTACAATTAATTCTGAGTGACATCTCTGCTGAGGGAATGATACTTAGTGAATCATTCCAAGTGGTAGCTATAATTGAGAAACTGCCTCTGAGCTGGTCAGACTTCAAAAATTATTTGAAGCAAAAACGGAAGGAGATGAGCCTTGAAGATCTCATTCTGCGCCTCAGAATCTAGGAGGACGATAGAAGGAGTGCGAATCCTTCTTCTGAGCCAAAGGCCAATGTTGTGGAATCTTCCAAATCCAAGCAAGATAGAAAAAGGAATATGTCTTTTCAAGGAAAAGGCAAGCAGAATGAACAATTCCAGAAATTCCAAGGGACGTGTTTTATATGCAACAAGTCTGGCCATTGTGCTAAGGATTGCAAGAGGTGCCCGAAAAAAAGGCAAGAATGATGGTGCAACCCAGCAACTGAATTTGACAAAACATGACAATATTGAGAGACTATCTGCTGTGGTAATGTCCGAAGCATCTACGGTGTCGAACACTAATGGGTGGTGGCTAGACACAGGTGTCACAAATCACATCGTGCAGATAAACACATGTTCTCATCTTATGAGAAGATTGAAGAAGATGAGAAGTTTTATATGGCTAACTATGCATCAGCAAAGATTGCCGGAAGAGGAAAAGTGATCCTGAAGTTTACATATGGCAAGGAGGTCGCCTTGCTGAATGTGCTGCATGTACCAGAGATTCGGAAAAACCTAATTTCTGGCCCCATACTTATCAAGAAAGGTTTCAAAGTTGTATTTGAATCTAACAAATTTGTACTTTTAAAAGGAGGGATGTATGTGGGAAAATGGTACTTGTGTAATGACTTGTTTAAAGCCAATGTGGTTGTCATTGATGTAAACTCGAATTGTGTGCACCCAAAGACTATTAATAAAGAAAAGTCTTTAGTTTACATTGTTGTATCTCTTTATCTATGGTACAATGAATAGAATAGCAAACTTGGGGTTAATTCCAAGATTTGAGTTGGATGCCCGTTACAAGTGTGAGACTTGTGTTGAGGCCAAGTTTGCCAAGGAACCTTTCAAATCCATTGAAAGAACAAATGAACCTCTACAATTAATCCATAGTGATCTATGTAATTTAAAATTTGTAGAAAGTGGAGGTAGAAAGAAGTACTTCATCACATTTATGGATGACTATACTAGATTTTGCTATGTTTATTTACTAACTAGCAAAGATAAGACTATGAGTATATTTGTCAAGTATAAAAATGAAGTTAAAAACCAACTTGATAAACGAATCAAAGTGCTTAGGTCTGATATAGGAGGATAATACAGTTCAGTCAATTTCAAAGAGTTTTATGCTAGTTTTGGAATAATTCTCCAAATGACTGCACCTTATACTCCACAACAAAATGGAGTTGCTGAACAATTGAACATGATACTAAAGGAGATGGCTAACGCCATGCTTTTGAGTTCAAGTTTACCTCAAAACTTGTGGGGGGGAGGGCAGTTTTAACCGCAAATTATATTCTTAATAAAATACCCCACATAAAGATAGGTAAAACTCCATATGAGTTATAGAATGGAAAGTTGTCATCCTACAATTTTCTAAAAGTGTGGGGGTGCATAATGTGATTTATAACGGTAAGTCTAAACACATTCATCATAGACACAATACCGTAAGACAGTTGCTCTCAAATTGAATCATTTTTTTTTTTTTTTGACTTTGTAAAGTCAAAGGAAAATATTGTAAATCCGCTAACAAAAAGTTTGTCAAGAGAGCAGATAAACTGTGCATTGAGGGGAATGGGTTTAAAAGCCTTAACCCAATAAAGAGATTCCAGTGTGGAAACCTAACCTATGCGATTGGAGATCCCATGGTCTAGGTTCAATAGGACAACGCAAATTTTGGAAACTCTAGTGTAAGCACTGTCTCCCATTCCTATGATGCAATAGTGCTTTCGTACAGCGTTATTAAGGGTACACTATGCATTCAATGATTCCTATAACTTGGAATGTAACATCCAAGTGAGATATAGTAGGATATATTTAATAGGAATGCACCTATATGCGTGGAGCTAGCCAACTTTATGAAAATCTTTAAAGGATAGATTTTCTAAAGCACGCATGAATCCCGAGAGGTTTAGGGCCGAAAGAACGAACACAACCGAGAACCAATATTGAATTGGAAATACTCCGTGTGAGGTTTATTGTCTAGGCTTACACAAACAACTGGCGATTCAAGGCTTAGTCCATCGACAAGTTAAGCCAGTCCGATAAGCTTTCACTAAAGAAGGTTCAAAGCGAAAGCTACCTATCTTGATGCGGTGTATTTCAACAGGCATGCTCAGATTCCTTCGAGTCAAAAATGTTTTGTTGATCCATTAATGTGGGGGATTGTTATAATTATGGTTATAATTATGGTTGATGGATCAACGAAAGCCAATAAATTAAGATATGTCTTTTTTGTTCACGTATCTCTTTCGAATTTATGAATTTCCTAAACTTTTATGTTCACATATCTATTGAATTCATGAATTTCCTAAATTCATGTATATTTTAGTTCATGTATTTATTGAGTTCACGAATCTCTTGAATTCACGTGTCTCCGGATTCATGAATCTCTTGGATTCACATATCTCTTGGTTCATGAATTTCGTGGATACATGCGTCTATTTGATTCATATATCTCTTCTGTACATGAACTAAAAAGCCCTATAAATAGATAGGATCATAGAGCTTCTTTATGGTTTTGGTTTTGATTTTCCGACTCAATTCCAAAAAGGCTTTGTTATTCTTTTCAACTCTTATGGTTTTTTCTGGGTGTGTTGGTTCAATTGAATGGTTCGATTGAGTCCTATTTGTATAGTGCTAATCCAAACAGGTTTAAGGTGTTGTATCTTGGGAGGCATAGTTCATGAATCTGCGAAGCACCATTAGCAAGAACTAATTGCCTTAAGGAGATTCGGATATCCATACCTCACCTCCAATTTTATGTTATATCTTATTTTCTTCTTCTCCATGATTTGTAAAAGGAATGATATTATGAAGTTGTTATCATCTTCTTTACATTGATGTTCTAATTACAACAAACAATGTGTCTTCTCTGGATTAATTTTCAACACTTGGCACCCCGCCTCTCACTATCATAGCTACGTCACCAGCAAAGCATGACAACGTCAGTTAAGTACATGGCAACCTATACCCGTGTCTTGCCCTTGATTCCCACGGTATTGAAGTATTGTTCACTACCCCATATGAAGTTCTCTACCTCCTTGGTAGACTTATCACCTTTGAACTCCTTTGGCTTTGGAACATCCACCTCTAAACTCAGCATTATGGCGAATATTCTGCTCACCATGGTCATCTTGCAAGCCCTAAGTTCCTCTTTGATCATCTCCAGCTCCTCTCCAAGATTATTTATCATGGACTCGAGAACATCATTCCTCTCATGCAAATGGCCAGTAAGATGATTCAAAGCAGCTAAGAAATGATTGCAAAACATCTCCCCAACCTTGTGATAAGCTTTTTCAAGTCCTTGAACATATCCTTTAGTTCACCCACAACCAACAAACCTTAGTGAGATTATCCTTGAATAAGGACATGATATCTATCGATCAAGTCCCCTTGGCATGAAACTTCTTCTCTTGAGCCTTGTCTCCAGCAACTACAATAGCAGTAACAACTAACTTGGACATTCTCTTGACGACTTGGTGTGCACCACCAACTCTCTCACCCACATTATGTACAACTTATTCTAGTATCATTTGTCGTGCGCCTACACTTAGGCTTCCTTTGACTCATTCACCCCTTATTAGAATTGCCTAAGCTCAGCCTTTCATTGCTTCCTCATTCGCTTGGCTCACCTAGGATCGTAGAGAGAGACTCAAAAGAGAGAAGTGTTTTGGGAGAAAATGCTCTATTACTCTTATTGTGTTGGATTTGTGGGATGATACAAATGAAGGGGAAATGATCCCTATGTATACATAAGTCCTAATTACAATCATAAATCTTCTCTTGATCTAATGGTGGAGATCCAATTTCCCTATCTACCATTTACCTTATTAAATAGTAGTCTCCTCTAGAATATAAGTGTACATTTCCAATACTATCCCTAGAATATTCTAGAATATGTATAATACCCTGGACTGCTAGAAGTTTTTGTGCATGCTCAGTCATCTTGGCCATCTCCTTAGCCTCCATGATTCTCATTCTCTCTCTGTGAATCCCTTCTTGCATTCTCAAAATAAATCCAAATGCTTCTCTCCATTGTTTTATTTTTTATTTTTTTGACATTCCCCATTTTGAGAATATTATAATCGAACCCCCTAAAAAATTACGTCCTCATATACTTCGAATAAGGGCAGATACTTTTGTTTCATATCTTCCTCTAGCTGCCATGTCACTTGTCTCTAGCTGCCGTGTCACTTGTCTTTCCCTATGGTTTTGTCGTTGCCCCTTCACATAAGGAATGGTGAGATGCCTCAATACTTGGTCTTGCTATTTTTAAGTCATGTTTTCTTCAATTTTGTAGGGCCCATTATGAATAACATTATTAGGGCTGAGAGTATACTTTTGCAACATGAACAAATGGAAAGTGTTGGGTGCTCCTGCTAGAACAAGTGGTAAAGCAAGTCGATATGCTACATCTCTAATCGCCATGAAGTGCGAATTCAAAATGGAATGTCTTAATTTCATTTACAGAATAATTGGAAAAAAAAATCCATGAGCATAATTAATCTGAAGACCATGACATTTTGAATGTAACATGGACATTCGTCATATTTGTTCGAGAGATGGGTCACGTTATAAACTCCTACATAAATTCTTGTGTGACATATAGAAGATAAAAGACAAGCGTAAAAGAGGCGAAATGGGAGAAAGGCAAACTTATTAGTATTGTTTGGCGAAAATACTAGTACTGATTTAAATTATAAGAACCACATCTTAATTTTAACAAACAAGAATCAAATATCAACTAATATATTAAAATAAAATCTACTAAAGATGAGTAATCTCCAAAACTCTGCAATAATAAGATATTTTAATGAAACAGAAACTCTTTGCATTGGGTTTACACACGTTGTATGATAAAGTTTATCAAGCTTTCTCTTCTGTAGTTGCTACATATTCAGTCATATTTACACAAACACAAATTTACAGGTAAAATATATAACGGAGACCTTTTGCTTAAAGATGATAGTTGATTATCATTTGCCATCCACATCTGTACATATTTTAAACTTGCATAAGCCTCCGATCGCAAGCATTCTAGATTCCTATCGATTTACTTAAAATTATAGTATTTTAAAATAAGTTAATACCACGAAAAACCACATTGGTACACTTGTGACAAATTTACCCTAAACTAATTTTTTGACCATAAAAAACCTTAAATTGGTACACTTATAACAAATTTACTTCAAATTAATTTTTTGACTACAAAAAACCTAAAGTTGGTACATTTGTAACAAATTAACCCTCCGTTAATTTTTGTTAAATTGGATTAATATAACCAAAAATCGTAAACCACTACATATGTGACAAATGAAGGGTAAAACCCGAAACTGATACACCTGTCAATTATCACGTGTCATCAAACACAACAATTTATCGATAAAATTAAAGGAAACTAACGAATGGTAAATTTGTCATGGGTGTACTAATTTATGGTTTTTGGTGGTCAAAAATTAATTTGGGGTAAATTTATCACATGTATACTGGTTTGAAGTTTTTTGTGATATTAACCCTATATAATAAATCCAAATAAAATTCCTTGCTTTTTTTTTTTCTATTTACTTGTATGATGCTCATTAAGACAAATTGCAATCAAAAAGCTTTGGAAATCTGATTCAACGAAAGCTTGAGTTTTGTAATGTGACTAGGAACAGCGGCCCTCCATCGCTTAGTTGTAACGCATAATAATTGGATGTTAAGGATTCCTCTCTCTTCCTAGAACTATGTTAGTCAAATACAAGCAACACCGTTGGCTTTGATGGGTGAATAAGGTGGTATAGCTTTCCGGTTCACAGCCCCTAGACTGTGGCAATTCGAGGATATTTATCAACGCTGAATGTGCATAGTAGGTATTATACTAGTATGTCTTAGTATAATTAGTCTTACTTAATTTCAATCGTGTAACTTGTGTGTATCAGATTTCTCTAAGGGGTGTAGGTGCAAATTCTTCCGCGCTACTCTTTCTGAGGCTTTCTATTTTCATTATTTTATGAGGAAATACCGTGCGGTAATCTCAGAACATTTTCAATATGTGCAATTAGGCCTCTAAATCTCTTTTTTTTTTTTTTTTTTTTTTTTTTTGGGCAATTGGGCTCTTGAATCATATACTCTCTTCTTCTTTTTTTCATCTCAACTAGTCCATTTAAAAATAAATGAAAATGCCGACATGGCTGTGAAGAAATCATTGTGAAGCGATGCAATGGCATCCTACGTGGCTAATAGAGAAAATTTTAAAAAGAATATAAAATAGAATGAATGTGTTCCAAAAAATTCAGAAAATTAGAAATCCATAGGAAAGGAAAATGAAATATGTAAGAGGAGCGTGGGAGGAGAAGCCACTGTGGCGGCGGCGGGGTGACATCCTTAAGTCTCGCGTCAAATGGTCACTTTTCATGAGGATAATCCACAGTATTAACATGCACGCAAGTCAAAAAAGCGATTTGACTTGAAGTCAACACCCCAACAATCGGGCTTCCCCCAGTTTTCCACCCTGAGAACACCAGTGAAAAGTCGTGGGACCCAACTGTTTTGATTGATCCAACCCGTACAATGGGCTCAACCTAAAAGTAAATATAAGCCAAACTTTTATCCCAAGATTAATTGATTAGTCAACCTAATTTAAAGCAATCTCAACTCAAAAGATCAACCATATAGAGTTTCCATTATAGTTTTGATGTATTGCCTTAATAGGTGACTAAGTACAAATCAGTGGATGGTTAGGAACACCAAAATACATAAAGTATTAGTAATGGATAACACAAAGGATGCATATGTTGGGGTTTATCCTATATTAGCGGGGTTTTCTTCGTATGTCCTAAGGAGAATCTTTTGAAGTGTCTTCCTTTAAGTGTGAGAAAAAGTCTTGCCCTCTAAATTAGCTTTTAAAGATGAGAGAGGTCCAAGACCAACCCACACTACATACATGCATCAATATCATCTAGTGACTCTGAATATCTTGTGCCGGTCTTGCTCGAATGAAGGACAGTCCGGAGGATTTCTTGAATTGTAGGGTCCCATAATGAATGACATAATTAGGGCTAGAGGTACTCTTTCGCAACACAAATATATGGAAAAAGTTGAGTGTAAAATGGATTGTTCGAGAGATGGTGGACATTACAAATTCCTAAAGAAAGTTTTTGTATGAACATATAGAAGATAAAAGACAAGCACAAAAGAGGCGAAATGGAGGAAGGGCAAACTTATTAGTATTGTTTGGGCAAAAATACTAGTACTGATTTCACTTATAAGAACGACATCTCTATTTTAACAAATATATTAAAATAAAATCTACTAAATTTGAGCAAATTTCCAAAACTCTACAACAATAAAATATTTTAATGAGACAATTAAAATTGTATTTCTTATTTTAAAGAATAACAACAACAGCGAGGTTATTTCCGCACCAATTTTAGTTAAAGTACATCTTTTAACCAAATTACCCTCTGTCTCTGTGCAAATCAGCTGTAAAAATTAGGGAGAAAATCTTTGCATTGGGTTTACATACGTTGTATGATAAAATTTATTTAGTTTTCTCTCTAGTTGCTATATATTTAGTCTTATTTACCCAAATGCAAATTTATAGGTAGAATATATAACTGGAGATCTTTACTTAAAGATGATATTGATTATCGTTTGCCACCGTCTTTGTACATATTTTATACTAGCATAAGCTTGCGATACGCACACATTCTTGACTACTATCAGTTTGCTTAAAACTCTATGTTGGTGTTATAGTATTTTAGGGTAAAATACCAAAAAAGTCATAAAAGTATTGCGTTTGTAGCAATTTAATTATAAACCTTTTTGCATTTGTATTAATTGAGTCCATCTAGCTAATTTTGGCTTGAAATTGCCGACATAAACGTCAGTCATCTTATGTGACATAACCGGCGCTAACATTAATATTTTTTTAATAATACTTTAATAATTTTTGAATTTTTAATAATTTTGCTGTTTTTTTCCCTCCCTTTCTCTCTCTCTAGCAAAGGCCGCCAGCTGACCCTCGTGGGCGCTATGCAAGGGCATTTCCCTTTTGGGCTGATTGCTAGCAAGGGCCGCCAGATAACCCTCGTAGGCGCTGGGCAAGGGTGTCATGGCCCTAGCTGGCACTGGCCAAGAGAGAGGTCGCAACATTGCACATAAACTCACAACGCACATAGAATCAAATTCCCAGCCCTGATCAAATCGCTTTGAGTCATACAACGAGAAAGACAAAGAAGAAGAAAAAGAAAAAGAGGAAGCATTGGATTTGATACGATGACATTCTATTTCTGGGAGAAGGAGATAAACCAGAAGCAGAGCCACCCATCTTGTTGGCTTGCAAAACACTCTTTTATTTTCTTTTATTTTTGTCTATCTTTTTCCCCGCCGGTTCCTTTGTCTTCCTTTTCCCGGTCAGTTCCTAGGTTCGGCCTCCTACTCCTCCTCTTCTTCGCCTTCCTGTGTTTTGTATCCTTCACCTATTGTATTGTCACCCTCTAATGGCTTTTCCGACTGTCGCAACTTCGCTCCTCCTCGTCTGGATCAGCGCACTATCTCCTTTGGTGCGCCTCGTGGAATCGGCCTCCATTTTGCCCAAGAGAATCTTCTCCTTTCTTGATCGGCATGCAATCACTATGGTCTAGCTCAATCTTGCCTTCTTCACCTCTCTAGGTGTGTCATTTGCTTGATTGAATCCTCAAGTCTCTTCTCCAGCAAGGGTTTGCTCGCCCTCACTGTCAGTCAGCTCAAAAGGAAAAAAAAAAAAAAGTGAAGAAAAAAAAAAGAAAGAAAAAAACCAAAAAAAAATTCAAAATTTAAAAAATGAAATTTTTATTAAAATATTATTTAAAATATCCATGTCGGCACCGACGTGCCACGTAAGATGGCCGAAATTCACATCAATGATTTCTAGTCAAAATTGGCTAGATGCACTCAACTGGTACCATGCAAAAGGATTTACAACTAAATTGGTCCAATTAAAAAAGTTTATGTCTAAGTCGATACCAATGCAACATGTTTATGACTTTTTTGTTACTTTTCCATAGTATTTTAAAATAAATCCAAGTAAAATTCCCTTGCTTCTTTTTTTCTTTTTACTTGTACGATGCTCATCAAGACGAATTGCAATCAATGAGCGATCGGAAATCTGATTCAACGAATGCTTGCATTATGTAATGTGACCAGAACAGTGCTCTTCATTGTTTATTTGTCGCGCAAGATAATTGGATTATTTAGAATTACTCTCTTCCTAGATCCATGTTTAGTCGGATACAGGCAACACCGTTGCTTTGGTGGGTGAGTAAGGCAGTATAGCTTTTGGATTCGGCCTTCTAGAATGCAACAATTTGAAGATATGCATCCACGCTCGATGAGCATAGTGGGAATTGTCCAGTATGCCTCAGTATAATTGGTCTCACTTAAACCCAATCATGTAACTTATGTGTATTGGATTTCTCTAGCGGGTGCAGGTGCAAATTCTTGAAGTCGACATCCCAATAGTCAAGCTTTCCCCCCAATTTTCCACCCCGAGAACATCGTAAAAATTTGCGGGACCAGACTATTGTAATTGATCCAACATGTACAACGAGCTCAACCCAAAAGTAAATATAAGCAAGATAGTCATCTTGCTTGAAGCAGGCTCAACTTAAAAGATCAACCGTATAGAATTTTCACTATGATTTCTATGTATTATCATAACGGGTGACTAAGAAAAAACCAATGGATGGTTAGGAAGACTAGCCACCGAGTCAATATCATTTACTTATGACGGTCTGGAGGAAAAAGTAGTGCAACTTCTCCAATGCGTTGAGTGCCGGAGCCAAGGTCGGGTGGTTGATGGTTGATAGCTACTCACTTCGCCATTGTTTTTGGCATTGTTTGTGACATGGCCGACGCTAACTGTTCCACGTAAGATGGCCGAAATTCACGTCAATGATTTCCAGTCAAAATTGGCTTGATGCACTCAACTGGTACCATGCAAAAAGATTTATAACTAAATTGGTCCAATTAAAAAAGTTTATGACTAAGTGGATACCAATGTAATAGATTTATGACTTTTTTGTTACTTTTCCATAGTATTTTAAAATAAATCCAAGTAAAATTCCCTTGCTTCTTTTGTTTTTCTTTTTACTTGTATGATGCTCATCAAGACGAATTGCAATCAATGAGTGATCAGAAATCTGATTCAACGAAAGCTTGCATTATGTAATGGGACCAGAACAGTGCTCTTCATTGTTTAGTTGTCACGCAAGATAATTGGATTATTTGGAATTACTCTCTTCCTAGATCCATGTTTAGTCGGATACAGGCAACACCGTTGCTTTGGTGGGTGAGTAAGGCAGTATAGCTTTTGGATTCGGCCTTCTAGAATGCAACAATTTGAAGATATGCATCCACGCTCGATGAGCATAGTGGGAATTGTCCAGTATGCCTCAGTATAATTGGTCTCACTTAAACCCAATCATGTAACTTATGTGTATTGGATTTCTCTAGCGGGTGCAGGTGCAAATTCTTGAAGTCGACATCCCAATAGTCAAGCTTTCCCCCAATTTTCCACCCGAGAACATCGTAAAAATTTGCGGGACCAGACTATTGCGATTGATCCAACATGTACAACGAGCTCAACCCAAAAGTAAATATAAGCAAGATAGTCATCTTGCTTGAAGCGGGTTCAACTTAAAAGATCAACCATATAGAATTTTCACTGTGAGTTCTATGTATTATCATAACGGGTGACTAAGCAAAAACCAATGGATGGTTAGGAAGACTAGCCACCAAGTCAATATCATTTACTTATTACAGTATGGAGGAGAAAGTAGTGCAACTTCTCCAATGCGTTGAGTGCCGGAGCCAAGGTCGGGTGGTTGATGGTTGATAGCTACTCACTTCGCCATTGTTTTAGGCATTGTCTGTGACATGGCCAATGCCAACCGTGCCACGTAAGATGGCCGAAATTCACATCAATGATTTCTGGTCAAAATTGGCTTGATGCACTCAATTGGTACCATGCAAAAAGATTTACAACTAAATTGTCCAATTAAAAAAGTTTATGACTAAGTGGATACCAATGCAATAGGATTATAACTTTTTTGTTACTTTTCCATAGTATTTTAAAATAAATCCAAGTAAAATTCCCTTGCTTTTTTTTTTCTTTTTTCTTTTTACTAGTATGATGCTCATCAAGAAGAATTGCAATCAATGAGTGATTGGAAATCTGATTCAACGAAAGCTTGCATTATGTAATGTGACTAGAACAATGCTCTTCATTGTTTAGTTGTCGCGCAAGATAATTGGATTATTTGGAATTACTCTCTTCCTAGATCCATGTTTAGTCGGATACAGGCAATACCGTTGCTTTGGTGGGTGAGTAAGGTGGTATAGCTTTTGGATTCGGCCTTCTAGAATGCAGCAATTTGAAGATATGCATCCACGCTCGATGAGCATAGTGGGAATTATCCAGTATGCCTTAGTATAATTGGTCTCACTTAAACCCAATCATGTAACTTATGTGTATTGGATTTCTCTAGCGGGTGCAGGTGCAAATTCTTGAAGTTGACATCCCAATAGTCAAGCTTTCCCCCCAATTTTCCACCCCGAGAACATCGTTAAAAATTTGTGGGACCAGACTATTGTGATTGATCCAACATGTACAACGAGCTCAACCCAAAAGTAAATATAAGCAAGATAGTCATCTTGCTTGAAGCGGGCTCAACTTAAAAGATCAACCGTATAAATTTTCACTATGATTTCTATGTATTACCATAACGAGTGACTAAACAAAAACCAATGGATGGTTAGGAAGACTAGCCACCGAGTCAATATTGTTTACTTATGACAGTCTGGAAGAAAAGGTAGTGCAACTTCTCCAATGCGTTGAGTGCCGAAGCCAAGGTCGGGTGGTTGATGGTTGATAGCTACTCACTTCGCCATTGTTTTTGGCATTGTCTGCGACATGGAAAAAGGAAAAACCATAAAGGCCCTTCAAAATTCTAGTACTGATTTAAATTATAAGAGCCACATCTTAATTTTCACAAACAAAAATCAAATATCAACAAATATATTAAACCAAAACTTACTAAAATTGAGTACATTTCCAAAACTCTACAACAATAAAATATTATTAATGAAACAATTAAAATCATATATCTTATTTTATAGAATAACAACAAGGGCGGGGTTATATCCACATATCCACACTAATTTTTGTTAAAGCACATATTTTCACCAAATTACCCCCTCTCTCTCTCTCTCTCTCTCTCGCAACTCAGCTGTAAAAAATTAGGGAGAAACTCTTTGCATTGGGTTTACATACATTGTATGATAAAATTTATCAAGTTCTATCTTCTCTAGTTGCTATATATTTAGTCTTATTAACCCAAAGGCAAATTTATAGGTAAAATATATATCTGGAGATCTTTTGCTTAAAGATGATAGTTAATTATCATTTGCTATCCATATCTCGTAAGTATTTTAGACTAACATAAGCTTGCGATGTGCATCAATTCTTGACTATTATCGTTTACTTAAAACTCTGTTTTGGTGTTACCATATTTTAAAATAAATCCAAATAAAATTCCCTTGCTTCTTTTTCTTTTTCTTTTGAATTGTATGATGCTCCTTAAGACAAATTGCAATCAATGAGTTATTAGAAATCTAATTCAACAAAAGCTTGGATTCTGTAATGTAAGTGGGAACAGTAGCTCTTCGTCGCTTAGTTGTAACGCAAGATAATTGGATGTCAAGAATTGCTCTCTACCTAGATCCATGTTCAATCGGATATGGGCAACGCCGTTGCTTTGGTGTGTGAATAAGGTGGCATAACTTTCGGATTTTGCCTTCTAGAATGAGGCAATTAGTAGATATGCATCCACACTCGATGTGCGTAGTAGGTATTATTCCAGTATGCGTCGGTATAATCAATCTCACTTAATCCCAATCATGTAACTTGTGTGTATTGGATTTCTCTAGCGGGTGCAGGTGCAAATTCTAGAAGTTGACATTACAACAATGGAGCTTCCCCCCAGTTTTCCACCTCGAGAACACCATTCTGTGATTGATCCAACTTGTACAACAGGCTTAACCCAAAAGTAAATATAACCAAGATAGTCATCTTGCTTGAAGCAAACTCAACTCAAAAGATCGACTGTATAGAATTTTCACTGTGATTTCTATGTATTATCATAACGGGTGACTAAGCAAAAATCCATGGATGGTTAGGAATATTGGCAACCGAGTCAACATCATTTGCTTGTGACGATCCGGAGGAAAAAGTAGTGTAGCCTCTCCAAGTGCATTGAGTGCGGAGCCAAGGTCGGGTGGTTGATGGTTGACAGCTATTCATTTGCTGTTGTTTTGGCTTTGTCTGTGACATGGAAAAAGGAAAACCAGAAAGGCTCTTCAAAATGCTCTCCATCAGACTCCACCCCTCCTTATAAATCTCCTTACAGTTTGCATCAGCACTCGCCACATCTCTCGCCTCCTCTTATAGTCCCTTCTTTCATATCCACCCATTTCTGCTCGAGCTATGGGGCTTGGGCACTTTAGTTTTGCTCAGTTTCAGCCATGCTGTTTCCTTCTCTCTCTTGTGCTTGTGACGTGCCTTGTCCTAGTCTCCTCCACCACGAATGAAACCGACAAACTCGCACTCCTCATGTTTAAGGCTGCAGTCACAGACCCTTCCAAGGTGCTTGACTCATGGAACGACACCATTGGATTTTGCCATTGGTACGGTGTTACATGCAGCCTGAGACACCAGAGGGTTACAGTCCTAGACTTGACCTCGCTAGGACTCTTGGGGTCCATCTCTTCTCATATCGGAAACCTAAGCTCCTTGAGTGGAATTTATCTCCAAAATAATACTCTCATTGGAGAAGTCCCCCCACAAGTCAAGCGGTTGCGCTGCCTCAGTTTTCTAGTGTTATACAACAATTCATTGGCCGGAGAAATTCCCAGAAACATGTCAAGTTGCTCAAAACTCGTAGCTCTTAGCATTGAAAGAAACCAACTAACTGGAGTAATTCCCATGGAACTTGGTTCATTGTCAATGCTAAAATATTTGTATTTTGATAAAAATGCACTCTCTGGGAATGTGCCTTCCTCCTTTGGAAACTTGTCTTCATTACGGGATCTTATACTTGAGCAAAATAACTTGAGCGGGAGCATTCCCAAAGTTCTAGGCCGCTTGAAAAATTTAAAATTTCTCTCTCTCTCAATAAACAGATTGTCCGGCACAATTCCGTCCTCATTACTCAATCTCTCTTCTTTAATTCAGTTTGACGTTGCAGGTAACCAGATGCAGGGGAGTCTTCCTGCAAACTTAGGCTTGACACTCCCAAATATTCAAGATTTTAGCATTGCCCTCAACCAATTTGAGGGACCGATTCCTCCCTCAATGTCCAATTGGACAAAGCTAGAGACTATTCAAGTCCAAGAAAACAAGCTTTCGGGGAAAGTGCCCTCTTTCGGAAATATGCCTAAGCTTTCACGTTTCGCCATCTGTTATAACCAGCTGGGAAGTCGAAATTCTGAAGACTTAAGCTTCATATGCTCATTGACAAACTCCACTAGATTAGAGTACTTCGTAATTGATGACAACAGGCTTGATGGTGCATTACCTAAATGCGTAGGTAATTTCTCGAGCACACTCAGCATATTTGGTGTGATGGGGAGCCTAATGTTTGGTGAGATTCCTGGAGAGATTGGAAATCTAGTCAACCTAGATGTGTTAAATATGGCTGTCAACAAGTTTTCAGGCGAGCTCCCCTCAAATATCGGTAATTTGCAAAATCTGAAGGTATTGCAATTGGACTATAACAACCTGAGAGGGACGATCCCGGCATATTTAGGAAATCTAACCAAGTTGTTCAAACTAACTCTTTGTCATAACAACTTTCATGGGCAAATTCCTTCTCATCTATCGAAGTGCCAATCTCTCCAGGTGCTTGATCTTTCTCGTAACAATCTCAGTGGTAACATACCACCACAACTTATAGGTCTCTCATCGATAACAATCTTTTTGGACTTGTCTGACAACCATCTGAGTGGGGTTCTACCCATAGAAGTAGGGAACTTGAGAACTCTAACCACATTAGACATCTCTAACAATATGTTGGTAGGTGAAATCCCAATTAGTTTAGGGATTGCACTTTGGATTGACATTTCTAAGTATGGGGGGAAACTTCTTCCACGGGTCCATTCCTCCATCGATCAGATCTTTAGGGGGCATTGAAGAACTAGACCTTTCATGCAATAATTTGTCGGGTCAGATTCCAGAATTCTTAGTGTTATTTCATTCCTTGAAACTTTTAAATTTGTCTTATAATAGCTTTGAAGGCATGCTACCGCGTGAAGGAGTTTTTAAGAATGCTACCATGACTTCCATTATTGGGAACAATGCACTTTGCGGGGGATTGCCAGCATTTCACCTCCCCAAATGCATCTCTAAAAGCTCCAAGAAAAGAAAATTCCATATATTGGTATTATCCGCTTGTGTTATTTTTGGCATTCTTGGAATAGCTCTTCCTCTGTTTTTTTTGTATCTTTGTTGGTTGAAAAAGAAAGTAAAAGAACCTATTTCAACTTCCATGGAGGATTCATGGCCAAACATATCTTATCGAGCACTCCTAAAAGCAACCAATGGTTTTTCTTCAATGAATTTGATCGATGTTGGAAGCTTTGGTTTCTTTTTACAAGGGGATACTTGAGGAGAGTGGTACAACAGTTGCAGTGAAGGTGATTCATTTAGTGCATCATGGTGCTCGGAAGAGCTTCCTAGCAGAGTGCGAGGCATTAAAGAACATCAGACATCGAAATATTCTAAAGATATTGACAGTTTGCTCAGGTGTTGATTATCAGCAATATGATTTTAAGGCCTTAATTTATGAGTATATGGAAAAGGGAAGCCTAGAAAGGTGGCTACACCCAAACCCAACACCATCTCCCAACAATGAGCCTACTCGGAAATTGAATTTCTTTCAAAGGATAAATGTTGCTATTGGTGTTGCTTCCGCACTAGATTATCTTCATCACCAGTGTCACATCCCCATCGTTCATTGTGATCTAAAGCCGAGTAACGTCCTCTTAGATGCTGAGATGGTTGCTCATGTTGGTGACTTTGGATTGGCAAAGTTCCTCCTTGGATCATCCACTGATACCATGGCTAATCAAATGAGCTCAATTGGCATAAGAGGAACAATTGGTTATGCTCCACCAGGTAATCTCTCTTTCAAACCAAGAAAGTTTATCTAGGTAAAATGTTGATGGGTTTGGGTTTGGTAGCTGCATGATACCTTTTAAGCCCATTAAACTCTGCTTTAATGATCTGTACTCCAAATTTCACCCGCAACATTTGTGGCAGAATATGCAATGGGATGCGAGGTTTCAAGAGAAGGCGATGTCTACAGTTATGGCATCCTCTTATTAGAGATATTCACAGGGTTGAGTCCCACTAATGACACATTCAGAGACAATTCGACTCTGCCTAATTTTGTGGTAGAAGCTTTGCCTGAACAAGTGCTAGAAATTACGGATCGCATTCTGCTTCAAGAAAGAGAGAATCATTTAAGCCCCAATAGCCCTCGACATGTGCTCTCCAAAAGCGATAGCATATTTCAAGAGTGCTTGGTTACAGTATACAATATTGGAGTCGCTTGCTCCGATGAAGTGCCTGGAAGACGGATGAACATCAGCGGAGCTGCAAATCAGCTGCACAAGATTAGAGAGAAACTCTTCGCAAGGGGTTTATACGGACAAAAATGAACAACAGGTTTATAGCATAAATTTTATTAAAACTTTTCTCTTCTCTCATTGCTATACATTCTGTATTGTTTATGCAAACGCAAACATACAAGTAAAATACATAACTGAAGATCTTTCTTTAAAGATGATAGTTGTTTATCTTCCACCATCCGTATCTGTACTTATTTTAAGCTAGCATAAGGCCTGCAATACATTCTTGAGTACTGTCAGTTTACTAGAACTCTGTTTTGGTGCTATAATATATTAAAATGAATCCAAAATAAATTGACTTGCTTCTTCTTCTTCCTTTTTATTATTTATTGTATGAATTGCAATCGGTTAGCTACTGGAAATTTGATTCAAAGAAAAGCTTGGGTTGTGCAGCTTTACAGGAAAGTACTTGGATGTCTGGAATTGCTCTCGGTTCCTAGAGATATGTTTGCTCTGGTGGATGAATTAGGATGTGTAGCTTTTGGATTCGGCCTCCTAGCAAGCGGCAATCCGAGGAAATGTATCAGTGGTCGGTGCGCATAGCAAGATGGTCGTAGAATGCTTCAGTAGAATCAGTCTCACTCAATTCCAATAATGTAGCTCTGTGTGTATTGGGTGTCTTTAGGGGTGCGACTTGCAAGCGCAAATTCTCCGGCACCGCTATTTCTGAAGCTTACTACTTAAATTATATGTTTTTGGCATTTCAGGAAAGTTGTTAATTACGTGTTTTTCAACAAGCATTAAGCACATATGGATGTAACTTATTATTGACATATCCATAGCCCCTTTTATGATTTTCATTAATCGCATGGATAAACAACTTTCAAAATTAGATATTACTCACTACATCAAGAAATTACTAGTCACCGTTATGCTCAAACTTCACCTATATATAAAAAGTGATGCCTAACATGGTGAAGTTACTAATTTCAATAGGTCAAAAGTTATTTTTCATTGTAGAAAGTTACTGATTTCATGGCAAAATTAATAGTCAATGATATTTATTGCCTATGTCCGTAAGCGATCTGCTAATTTTTCATTTGAAATCAGGAGTAGCATAACAAAGAGGCTATTTTCCACAAATTTAAATTATAATCTGTTAAAAAATTGAACAAACGTGTGTTTAACGTGTTGTCTAGAAGAGAAATATATGTTTGTGCAAATATGAATTCTACTGTTGAAAATAAATATTTTTCTTGAAGGGAAGAATTCCATACGAATATATGAAGAATATTAATTGCCATGAGTTTGGCAATAAAATGCATCTTCCAATATTTCATACTTCGTAATAAGAGACTATTTATCTTTCATTTGAAAAATTGGTGGATTGTTACTAATAAAGATACAAAATCTAATGACCAAGTTAGAAAAAAATAATTATAAATTAATAAAAGATAACCAAAATCAGCTAGAATTTTATGCAAGATTTGTATCAAAACTCAATTTATCAGCCTGTATTAATAAGTGCGTGTCAAACATTCTTTAGGAAAGTTATCAAAGAATAAGTATTGTTGAGAAATATATTTTTCACGCAAAACATAATCTTAAGATCAACTTGTGACTGGCTCCATCAGAAAAGGCTCACGACAACTTTTCTCATAGCATCCAAGAGCTGCCCCTTTGATTCCACAACAGCAACATTTCATTCTTCGACTCCTGAGTACTTCAACTTCAAGATTAATAGCTTTACCACCCACAATGTGACATCTTGAAATTCAAGTTCTGATTTCGATCAAAATAGTTGGGCATTTCATCGACACATTTATAGTTCTTTTCCCTGAACTGATCACTCATGGGATAACTAGTCTATCGGGTGAAGCCGTTAAGGAATTTTAACACATTAGACTTGAGAATTCGACCAGGAAACGACTGCTCGACCGTGCAAATCTACAAGAGATCATTACGACACAGTAAGATCGATTAGAAATTGGAGATAGGTTTACTCGACAAAGGTATGTGATTAAGTGTGAGTGATTCCACATAATTGCACAATTCTTGTCGATCGGCACTAGACCGATTCTTTTGTCATTTTGATACCCCGTGTCTGTATTTGAAACCTTGAGATTTCAACGACAACCGAGAGTTACCAATGCGTCGAAGATGTACTTTGTGGTTTGAGAATAATCAACCACAGGTCAAATACACGAAAATTCCTAAAAGCTACCCGGTAGATTATGACACACTAAATTCGTGCCAAATTGAAATTAACCATGAAATCGAATTTGAATTCAGAAATTGAGAGTTCTGTTGTGTCACAAATCATTTAAGGAATGTTGACTCATCTTCAGAAGATTTTTCATGCAATCAGAGTTTTTCAGCAAATTAATCAAGAATGGCTAATTTGGCTCGAGAAATTAGTAGGCCCACCTTTGGTCGTGCTTTTGGGACTTAAGTTGGTTCTATGGATAAGTGAAAATGTGAATTGAAGTGTGGCGACATTGGATTAAATTTTATGGACTTCAATTTGGCTCAATTGGAAGTAGATTTAATGGAATTGAAGAAATTGATGTACAAACTTTAGAAATTCGTATGCCATGGTGGAGGAGCCAAATTGGACCCATTAGAAGCATATTGTGGGAGCTTTTAGCGAGTGGAAGATGACCTCATGTGAGGTCATGGTGGGCCATTTTAGGGAGATTAAAGAAAGAGGAAAATGTGAGAAGTGGTCCCCCCCTAAGAGAGAGAAACCGGTTCTCCCCATCTCTATCTTCGGTCGAGCTCCTCTCTCCATCTCTTCTTGCTGCTCGACAGAACCTAGTATGTGAAAGCTAGTATGAGCACCAAGAGGGGGGTAAATAGGTATAAAAACAATTTTACAAGATAAGTGTGCAGCACTAATCAATAATAGAATATGAAAAGGAAATTTGTCTCTTGTAAACAAAACAAGTTATGATCAAAGTAAAATAGCGTAAAGAAGAAAATGTGAACACAGAGATTATAGTGGTTCGGCTTAATCCAAGCCTACGTCTTTTCTTCCGCACTAACAGCCCACCGGCTGGATTTTACTATGAACAAAAAAGTTGATACAGAAAAGCCCTTCCTTGATTCCACAGTGTAGAGACTCTCCTACACTTCCTCAAGGTTTCTCAAGGATATAAACTCTCTTTTGTGTACAAGATTTCGCTCAACAGTTTAATTGACAAAGAACAAGGAGTTTCAAACTTTGGAATTCTTCTATCGCACACACACTCGAACAACTGGAACGTATTCCTTATATACTCATTTATGCCATCACACCCGTTGGCATTTACCAAAAGAATTCTTCCAATCTACCCGTTGGACAGAATCAATTAGGAAGATCTTCGAGCTATTTAAGGAACATGACGATAGCCCATCAATCTTGCTCACCCATACAATCAGAATCTAGGTTTCCATAAGTAAAACCTTCCAAGTATACTTCGCCAATCAACGGATCCAAAATCCCTGAATCAATCTTGATTTGTATAATGGATTTCGACATGCTATATCCAGCCAAGAGATCTTCTTCAGTCGACAAAATCAAATCCTTAACGAAATACTTCGTTTCGGATAAGCCTTCTTCGACGGTCTTAGAAACTGTCAATGAGGATAGACTTTGAGTCTTGAATCTGGCAGTCCGAAGGTCTTCAAACTTTGATAGTAGAGTCTGCAAGTCTTCAAACTAGATTGATGGAAACGTTTTGTCAATTTCAAAACACTTAAGGAAGTTTTCTCCAACAATCTCCCCCTTTTTTTATGGTGACAAAACTTTCTTACAAATTTGGATAACTTTGACCTACAAAACATTACTCAAGCAAACAATGATATCTCACAAAAGATAAATGGCTTAATAAATATATCATTAGAATCTGCATCCACAGAAAATGCGTAAGTTCTATAAATGAGCAAAGCCATGAGATATCAATAGTGCTTAAGATAAACAAATGTTCAAATAGTCAAATCCAAATCCAGTCCAAATCCGAACAACCAAACACAAAAGTCAAGTCAATCAAACATAATCAACACAAAAGTTCAAAAAGTGAGTTCAAAGTTCAAAATCAAATCTGCACCACATCTCTCCCCCTTTTTGTCATCATTAAAAAGGTAGAGATGAAAAGAGAATGGCTTTAAGATTGCTTGGGAACACGAATAAGCTGGAAATCTCCCATTGACTGGACAATCCCTTCCAGCTTTTTCAAATCTTTCTTCAGTTGCGCCACATCTTCACCCTTAGCATTTGCTTGAACTTGAATAGCAAGGGCATTGATATGATCATGCAAAGAAACTGAAGAGATTTGACTTGCATTTTGCAAATTCTGTACTTTGCATCCCAAAGCATAAATTTGGCCTTGCATCTTCAAAAGAACATCAAGAATTCTACGAAAGTCTGTCGAATTGTCTGTCTGAGTACTTGCCTTTGCACGATCAGACTGAGTATTGGCAAATGATGGCATTTCAGCGTGATCATGCAGATTGGGCGATGAAACCTCATGTCCTTCCTCAAGAAATTGAGTGGCATAGATGTCCTCTGGATCTGCTGGAGAACAACTTACTCCTTCACTAATGGCAAGAAATGAGGATGTTCCTCTTTTCTCAGGATCTTCCCATGTTTCCATGCCTTCAGGTGGAGAAAAGTGTTCCTTATGCTCTGCTTCCTCTTCTTCTTCCTCAATTCTTTCCTCCTCTGCATCTCTCTCCTCTGCTTCTTTCTCCAAATCTTCTCTCTCTCCAGTCCTCTGTTCTGTCTCATCCTTGTCTTTTTCTTGTCTCTCTATCAATTCTGGAATGGAACGACTCAAGTTCTTCAATGACTTCGCAGAAATGGTGACATCATCATCATCCTCTTCATCATCAATGATGAGTGCTCTTCTTTTCTTGGATGGAGCAACCATGAGCTCCTTCCCTTTTTGCTTTGCCGCCGAAGAGATTGAATGAGTCTTGACAGGGGTTTTCTCCTTGAACTGTTCCAAAGCCTTGGTAAGTTCTTTCAGACGCATTTTAGAGACCATTCTCAGTCCCACCACCATTTGATCACACGTTTGAACATAGAGAATTCGGGGAGACTGAACATTCAAATGTCTGAATAACTTGGTCATAGGAGCTGGGTAAGGAAGTTGACCCTTGTCCTTCACCACGCCCTGTACATGTGGAATATAATAGTGTGTGGAAGAGAGAACTTTTTACCAGCATTGATGGCGTACATCAACTTTGCTTCCGAGTTTGAAACGTCAGTCTTTGAAGTTGATTTTGGTCTAAGATAGTTAATCACTATCTTGTGAAGTAAAATGTTGAACGCATTCATTCTCAAATAGGAAATCTTTCCTTCCGTCTTTCTATCCTGAACAAGCTCCAACGTTGCACGAACAATAGACACACTGATAGGTTGATATCTCCCTATTTCAACCCCAATCACATCAGCCAACGTATTCATGTCAACCACCTAGTCCTGATCTCGAACACTAAAAGAGAATCTATTCGCATCCAAGAAACCGAGATTCGAATAGAAATAAGCAGTAAGTTCAGCATGAGCTTTTGTAGTTTCAAAACAAAACTGTTCGAGTTGAAGAAGACTGAATTTTTCCCGCAGATTGACATTCACAGAGTCAAGAAAATCAAAGTCCACACTTCTAGGGTTTATCACCCCACAATTCATCAACTTAGAGTATAGTCGCTTGTGTTCCTCCGATCAAAATAAATCTGTCCTTTTGCTTCGGATTTTTGCTGCAACACCCATTCTATATTTAAACTCACTGTACATCCTATCATCATCATTTCCATCTGGTTGATTCAATCCTCCAACACGTGGATTGCTTGGGATATTCGCCAAAGCTTCTTTCGCCGACCCCGCAGGGGCAATTCCCAATCGTTCCATCTTGCGTAAGAAGAAAGTTTCATTTCTATACCCTTTGTTCTTAAGAAATTCATCAATGTAGTTCAACGGAGTACCACTCCTCTTCAAAGCACAGTAAAGCTTATAGGTAAATGTGCGCTTATAAGTACTTACGGGCTCTGCGTCTTCAATGATTTCTTCCTCTTCTCGATGAGCAATATCCTGAGGTCTAGATGGAAAAGATGGACGTTGCTGAGAATGTTGTGGGCTCTACTACTGTCTAGGAGATTCTTCTTCTTCAGTGAGATCAAAGTGCGTAGGCCCCTCACGCATTTGCTGTGGTCCCCTATTCGCGATCCTTGAAGACTTTCTTAGAGACGACATCTTCGACAGTCTTTGAGAGATTCCAAGCTTGTTTCCCAAGAAAGATGAAAACTTTTTCAAGGATTAAACAAGAGAAGAAGACAGAAGTGGAAGATCGGTGCTCTCTTATGGTTTTTATGAGTAAAACAGAGAAGAACTAACAGTATATAAGGCAGTCGAAGCGAGGCATACAGAACGTCGTAAAAGGGAAATATAAAAATGCCTTTTAAAAATAACTGCCTTTTCAAAAATTAGATAACTGTCATTTCAAAAATAACTTCTTTTTTCGAAAATGAAGGTTTGCAATAATCACGAAAACTGGGAAATAACACCAATCAATTTCGGATAATCGTACATTTTCAAGATTTGATCCGAGAGATAAATTTCTAAAATAGAAATAACTTACGTCGTAGATCTTGATTCTTTGAGTCTCGAGAGCCTTTAGACTTTTAGTCTTGAGTCCGAACTTCCTCAAACTTTAAGATATTGAGTCCGGGAACGCATAACTTCAAATTGATTTTTCTCCAAAGGCTTTGTAAATATATCCGCCAGTTGATTATTTGAATGAATAAACTGAATCGAAACTTCTCCATTTTGAATATGATCTCTAATGAAATGATGTCAAATCTCTATATGTTTTGCTCTTGAATGAAGAATCGGATTCTTGGTGAGATTGATTGCTTATTTGGTGTTGTCACATTTAATCTCGGTACATAAATCTTCAATTCCAAAGTCTCTCAATTGTTGTTTTATCCACAGAATTTGTGAACAACAACTTCCAAGAGCTACATACTCTGCTTCTGCCATAAAAAGAGCTACTTTACTTTACTTTCTTGAAAACCAAGATACTGTCCTGCTTCCAAGTAGTTGACAGGTGCCCGAGGTGCTCTTTTTATTAACTCTGCAACTGGCTAGGTCTGCGTCTAAGTATCTAAGAAGAGTGAAGTCTCCTTCTTTAGGATACTAGAGACCTAAGTTTGAAGTTGAGGCAATGTATTTGATAATACGCTTTATAGCACTTAAATGAGATTCTTTAGGATCTTATTGAAATCTTCTTTATCCTAGTCCAGCTTCAAAGAACTTGACATTGGTATATCAGTCTTTTTGCAATTTTCTAGTCCAAACTTTTTGCCAAGTTCTTTAGCATATTTTTCTTGATGAATAAAGATTCCTTCCTTCAGTTGTTTCACTTGAAGCCCGAGAAAGAAGGTTAGCTCACCCATCATGCTCATTTCAAACTCATCCTGCATAGACTTAGAAAATTTCTTGCACAGATTTTCATTAAAAGATCCAAAAATAATATCATCAACATAAATTTGAACAAGTAGAAAACTTTTGCTTTCTCTTTTGATAAACAATGTAGTTTCTACTTTACCTTTGACAAAACCATTTTGAATTGAAAACTTACTTAGTCTGTCATACCAAGCTCGAGGTGTTTGCTTTAAACCATATAAAGCATTTTTCAGTCTGAAAAATGAGTCGGGTTTCCTTGGGTCTTCAAAACTAGGTGGTTGTTCCACGTAGACTTCCTCTTGGATAAATCAATTTAGGAAGGCACTTTTGATGTCCATTTGGAATAACCTGAAATTCCTATAACAAGTAAAAGCAAGTAATAATCTAATTGCTTCTAACCTTACTACTGGTGCGTAAGTCTCATCATAGTCTATCCCTTCTTCTTGCGTATATCCCTTAGCCATAAGTCTTGCTTTGTTTCTTACAACTTTTCCTTCCTCGTTCATCTTGTTCCCAAAAACCCATTTAGCTCCAATGATAGATTTACCTTTTGGTTTAGGAGTCAATTCCCAGACATCATTGATGCTGAATTGTCTGAGTTCTTCTTGCACAGCTTCAATCCAGCTTTCATTAGTTAAATATTCTTCTATGCTCCTGAGTTCTATTTCAGAAATAAGAGCAACAACACTAGACTCTTCGCGCCTTTTGGATCTTGTGTGAATTCCTTCATTGATATCACCAATAATGAGATCTTTGGGATGACTGGACTTATGCTTCCAATTGCTGGTTGATTTGTCATATTGTCGATCTTTTTCCTCATTTAAATCTTCGTTGATCATTTGTTGCTCGTCTTCTGAAAGTTGAACTGCTTCTGGAGATTTAGACTTAGTAGAGTCTGGAGCAGGTTTGAATTCTTCAAGATGAGTATGAATCGATTGATTTTGCATAAAGTCTTGAAATTTGACATTCATTGATTCCTCCACAGATTGAGTCTTCTTGTTGTAAACTCTGTAAGCTTTGCTTGTGATAGAATATCCAAGGAAAATACCTTCATCTGATTTTTCTTCAAACTTACCAACTCGATCATTTACATTTTTCAATATAAAGCATTTACATCCAAACACATGAAAATATGAAACAATTGGCTTCTTTCATTTGAATAACTCGTAGGGAGTTTTCTCTAGAATAGGCCTTAGAAAGACTCTATTAATAATATAACATGCTGTAGAAACTGTCTCAGCCCAAAAACGTGAAAAGATGTTATTTTCAATTAAAAGAGTTCTAGCCATTTCTTGAAGCAACCTATTCTTTCTTTCCACGACTCCATTTTGCTCTAGAGTATATGAAGAAGAGAACACATTCTGAAAACCAGATTCATCACAGAATATTGTAAAGTCTTGATTTTCAAATTCACCTCCATGGTCTGTCAGTATACTTAAAATAACATACCCTTTCTCATTTTGGACCTTTTTAGCAAACTTTGTAAAATAAGAAAAGGTTTCAGACTTACTTGCCAGGAAATATACCCCAGTGAATCATGAATAATCATCCACAATCACTAAACAGTATTTCTTACCTCCAATGCTCTGAGTTCTGGTTGGTCCAAAGAGATCCATATGCAAAAGCTGCAGTACACGATTAGTGGAAACTTGATTTATTGGTTTGAATGAGTTTCTTACATGTTTTCCCAACACACATGGTATGCATAGATCAGACTTTTGATATGACAAATTGGGTAATCCACGAACAAGCTTCTTTGTTGAAATTTTGGCTATTTGCTTCATATTGATGTGCCCAAGTTTTCTATGCCATAAGTTTTCTTCTTCTTGAATTGAGATTAGACATTGGGTTTTATCTGGTTTGACATCTAAGAGGTAGATATTTCCATGTCTTCGACCCGTGAAAGACTAAGAGGAGTCTTTACTGGTTCCTGAACATATTCCTTCTTGAAAGTTGATTTTGAAACTGATGTCGCACAGTTGACTAATACTTAACAAATTGTAGTTGAGTCCTTTCACTAAGGAAACATTACTGATCATTAGGCTTCCAATCTTTACAATTCCGTATCCCACAATTCTTCCTTTGCTGTTTCCTCCGAAAAAAACTTTTCCACCATTAACTTGAACAATCTTTATGAAGCAATTTGAATCTCCTGTCATATGTCTTGAGTATCCACTATCCAAGTACCATTTAACATTTTTCTTGATAGTAACTTGCATTTGGAAAAGAAACTCAAACTTTCTTTGGTACCCATATTTTCTTGGGTCCATTGGTGTTAGTGTAATATACGGTCTTTGCCCATACCTTCTTAACATGTTTCCAAACCATAGTACATTCTTTCTCAAAATGATCTGAGCTATTGCACTTAGAACATTTAAGAGCACTACGATCTACTGGTTTTACAAAAACTTTTTGGAAATAATTTTTGTAAACATCTCTTGTAGGTCTTTACTTAATTCTTTCCTTTACTTTAGGAAAATCAATTAGAGGAATAGTTTCAGCAGTCATTCCTAAACCTGATTTGTTGAAGTAAGGTCTTTGTACTGAAAGAATTTTTTCAAGTTTCTCAGATCCTAGAGAAAATCTTTTAGAAATATTTGAGATGTCATTTTTTAAGAATGCATTTTCTTTTAAAAGATTGTCTGCATTTTCTTTCAAAGTAGTAACACTTTTGTCTAGACTTTTGACCTTTTCTTTCCAAACATTTTCCTATTGCTTTAGTGCAAAATTTTCTCTTTTGAGTTCGGAAATCCTTTTGAAAGAAGTTTTGAAACTAAGACATAATTCATCAATATATCTAGAGACTCTAAAAGGAATATTTAGATTACTTACCTCGAATTCATTGTCTGAATCTGAGTCTGTTTCGGAGTTTGATTCCGAGACAAATATTTCTTCACATTCTGTGTCACTCCAAGTTTCTGTTTTGAGTGTCTTTCGATATTTCTCAGCTTTTCCTTTCTTTTTCCTCAGAAGGGGATAGTTGGGTCTGATGTGTCCATTTTTCTTACATTCAAAACAAACTACATCTCTATTGGATTCATCATCCTCAACAGACTTAGTCTGTTGTTTTTGAAAACTTTGTTTCTTTGGATTGAATATTCTCCCCTTTCTATTTAGCTTTTGGAATCTTCTTATCATGAGAGCAAGCTCATCATCATCCATATCGTCTTGTAATGCGTGACATCAGAATCATCATTAGATTTTAATGCAATTGATTTTTTACCCTTATGATCTTCATCTTCATTGATTCGCTCCACTTCATAAGACTGAAGAGTCCCAACTAATTCATCGACAAAAAGTGGCATAGTTCTTTGTGTCTCCTTATTGAGGTCTTTATGTGATTCCAATCCTTAGAGAGTCCACGCAGTAGCTTATTTACTTTCATGGGATTAGAAATTGGTTGACCTTGATTTTCAAGACCATTCACGATTTCTGTAGAACGACTAAACATGTCAGTGATAGATTCTCCTGATTTCATTTTGAATGCTTCGTATTGACCGAGCAAAATGTTAATTCTAGTTTCTTTCACTCCATTAGTTCCTTCATAGGTGATGTGTAATCTATCCCAAACTTCTTTAGCTGTAAAACAGGAAGATATTCTGTTATATTCAGTAGGTGATAATGCACAATATAAAAAATAAATTGCTTTTGCATCAAGAGGTTGTCTCTTGGTTATCTCTTATTGAGTCATTTCGCTAGACCCAACAACTTTTTTTCCTCTTTCTGAGACAGTTGCAGCTTTAGGAATGATTCCTTTGTCTACCACATCCCATTCCAGAGGATCCTTTGATCTTAGGAATGCCTTCATCTTGTTTTTCCATATGTTGTATTCCTTTCCATCAAAATAAGGCGGTCTGGTATTGCTTTGCCCTTCAACCAGTCCTGGAGCTAACATACTAGCCATGGATCTTTAACTCTGAAGTAAAACACTTCAACTTAAGTGAGTACACAAGCTTTGATACCAATTGTGAAAGCTAGTATGAGCACCTAGAGGGGGTAAATAGGTGTAAAAATAATTTTACGAGATAAGTGTGCAGCACTAATCAATAATAGAATATGAAAAGGAAATCTGTCTCTTGTAAACAGAACAAGTTATGATCAAAGTAAAAGAGCATAGAGAAGAAAATGTGAACACAAAGATTATAGTGGTTCGGCTTAATCCAAGCCTACGTCCACTCATCTGCACTGACAGCCCACCGGCTGGATTTCACTATGAACAAAAGAGTTGTTATAGAAAAGCTCTTCTTTAATTCCACAATGTAGAGACTCTCCTACACTTCCTCAAGGTCTCTCAATGATATAAACTCTCTTTTGTGTACAAGATTTCGCTCAACAGTTTAATTGACAAAGAACAAGGAGTTTCGGACTTTGGAATTCTTCTATCGCGCACACACTCAAACAATTGGAACGTCTTCCTTATATACTCCTTTATGCCATCACACCCGTTGGCATTTACCAAAGAAATTCTTCCAATCTACTCGTTGGACAGAATCAATTAGGAAGATCTTCAAGCTATTTAAGGAACATGACGATAGCCCATCAATTCTGCTCACCCATACAATCAGGATCTAGGTTTCCATAAGTAGAACTTCCAAGTATACTTCGCCAATCAATGGATCCAAAATCCCTGAATCAATCTTGACTTGAATAATGGATTTCGACATGCTATATCCAGCCAAGAGATCTTCTTCAGTCAACAAAATCAAATCCTTAACAAAATACTTCGTTTCAGATAAGCCTTCTTCGACAATCTTAGAAACTGTTAATGAGAATAGACTTTGAGTCTTGAGTCTGGCAATACGGAGGTCTTCAGACTTTGATCGTAGAGTCTGCAAGTCTTCAGACTAGACTAATGGAAACGTTTTGTCAACTTCAAAACACTTAAGGAAGTTTTCTTCAACACAGTAGACCAACGAAGCCGGAGAAGCCGCACGCCTCCGCCGTTCACCGCCATTGCACGTCATCGCAGCCGCACCTCATTGCGCACACCTCCACCTCCTTCTCTTCTCTCCTGCTGTCAGTCGACCTAGCCCCTTTCTTCCTTCTGTTTGTGTTTTTCAAACCCATAAACCGCAGAGGAGAAGCCGGATCAACCTCTCTCGCTGTCGCACTCCCTCGACGTCGCGCCGGACCACCCTTCGTCGTTCGTCGCCATGCTACTGTCCTTGCGCGTCTCTACCTCGTGCTTCTCTTTTTGGATGCAACTTTCCTCATATGATTATTCTCGGTCATTGACACAGAAGGGAAATCTGGGGATTGCACATCACCAGTATCAATTCGATTATCCAAATTTCTAATTGTTTGTATAACATTTTTTTGTTGCGAGGCTTCCTTGAAATCTTTCTTACTACCAGTTACCTGCTCCGCACCGAAAATGTCACAATCTACAAAATAAACATGAATCTGATTAGCACACAAAACATGGCCTGACCGATACCTGAACTTTAATGGACTTGAACGAAGTTCAGGGGAGTAAGGTCTTTGTGTCCATTCAAACATCTCACTGTCGTAAAATTCTCTGGCCACAGGATTACCATTATTGTTTCCCTACAAAATTTGTGTTTAAGGGTGAGAAAATTGAGAAAGTCTTAAGTCCAATATTCTATTGTTCAACTGATATTAACTCTGAAATCAAGGAAACTGTGCCTACTGCAAGAATGAGTTTGAGTTGTTAAACATAGAGGTTGTAGTAAAATCAGAAGGTGATATTACCAGTAGTTTTCCAAAACTTTTGAAGTTCATGCAAGATGTTGAGATATAAGTTTATTTGCAGTCAGCAACTTAAAAGATGATTACACATACAGTTCTTATTATGATCAAGAACTACATTCACCAAATGTCCTGCTAATATGAGATAAAACATTTGACAAGTTAGACAGATTTTTATAGAGTGATGGAAACTAACCTCAGTAGTCAACTTAAAGGGCAACTCATCATAGTCCTTCATATCACTGAAAGAAGGAACATCAGGAGGTGACATGCCTGTGAGCTGTTCATTGTCGGAAGATTGAGTCAGCTTCTCGGCATCTTCTTCCTCCCTCAACCAGAAAAAGGGCAAAAATGATGGCTCTCCCTTTTCATTCAGTGCTAGCTTCTGCTTCGCTGAAGCCATGTTCTTCTCATTGTGTTTAGTTTCACATAATCCAGCTTTAGGATTTGGAGGACATAGCGAAGATTCAGCAGAAGGATATTGTGGCACCTGGACCCTCTTCTTTTTCGGAAAGGAAGGTTTTACACAACTAGGACTGGCTATTATCGTGTTGGACTCTTCTTTTGTTTGGTTTTCCCCATCTGTAGTTTGACATGAATGAAAAAATAATAAATGAGGAGAACAAGCATGATACAAAAAGTATCAGCAAAAGAATGTAACCTTTATCTATAAGATGTCATAAATTTACTCTACAGCAACCTCCAAAAGAAGCTGATGAGAAATGCTATATATGTGAGACATGCATTGAACTCTTTTGCGTTGTCCCAGATTATACAGTTTAATCATTTGTGTCAAGAATGAATCACCAAAAAGAAACATCACCTGATAATCTATCGGGTGCCGCATTTTGGCTCACAAAAATGTTTATTCCTGAAGCCACTTCAATGTTCTTGTATATGCTTACCAAGCTGTCCATGTGCGGAGCTGGGTGAACCTCTGTTTAACCAGACAAATTTAGCATAAGAGAACGTCAAATGCAACTCTAGAAGGTAGACAGCCCATGCATGATGTATTTCCAGATTTTGAGACATAAAAAAAGTCATAGTTTTACAATTCAGAATGTGCTTGTTTATCTATGAACTGCAACATATTGACCAAAAATTGGGATCTAAGAATCTTTTGAATGGCAAAGTACCTCATTCATCTTACTGCAGATACTTTAACAGAACAAAAACTCCAATTTTCTCCATTGCCATTATAGCCTTCTCAGGGAATCCAAAGGTGCAGCTCTTTTGAGTTGGGAAATTCGAAGGGTTAGTTCTCACATTTTTTTGTAATATGTTGAACAATTTATAAGTCGAGAACAGTCACTTCTCTCATCAAATTTAGGAGTCTCTAAGATTTTTATTTTTTATTCTTTTTTGATCCAGGGGCATGTACATTGGAACCCAGCTCCCTAGAGGCCCATGGAACCCCATAGGACACCCATGAATTGGTTAAGTCTAGAGCAAGAGGCAGATGAAACTTGACCCAAAGGTTTGCACACAATTGGTAATCCGTGTGCACATAAATCAAAAACCATGAAGAGAAAAACTGTTTGGACCAAAAGCATAGAGATTCCATTGCCACGTAGTGTGAACAATAAATCCTTTACTAAAAGATTACTTGTGTGCCAGATATAGAATAGATCTTATTATGGGTCCAACCTCTAACCATTCATCAATGTAAAGAAAAGCCAGAACTCGTAGTGGGGAAAATAAGTCCCTCTCAAAATGCTCCAATTTTATCTTACAAACGACTTAATCCCTGACTCCACACACCGCAACCTAAGAGAGCATCAACATCATGTGCATTTTATTTCTGCAATTTCTCACCAGAGTTATTGTGTATCTAGAAACTGGGGGAGGAAAAAAACCGCCCTGACTGGAAAAATTCTGATGTCATATGATCAAGGGAAAACATTAAAACGTACCTCTACCACGATAGGCAACCTTACAAACCGGACAATTAGAGCCAGATTTCATCGATTTCGTAATGCATGAGCTGGACAAGAGCAATGAGAGATGGTTGTCAAGTATCCAAACATATGGCATTGCCCACATTTCATCCAAGGAACCAATGACGAGAAAGGAGGCATAGTCGGCTTACTTGCAGAACACGTGATTAGATAGGAGCAAAACCGCAGAATTCAACAGGCTCGAGCTGCACGAGATTGACAGCACCGCAATCAGCACTCCCGACAGACAAAGCCAATCACTGAAAACGAGTTCATCCAGCACTGATTCAAATTCAAATGCGACAAGCTCGCCAAACAAATGTGAACGAACCCAACCCCCCCCCCCCCCCCCCCCCCCAAAAAAAAAAAAAAAGATAAAGAAATTAATCCGTCTCGAGTCGATCCATCCTATCGATTTCGAATCAAACGAACAGAACAGGGCTATCAGAAGCTGCTGTTGGGCAAAAACGTAGACAAGTTCTCTTCTTTTTCATTTAGTTATGGAAGTGTTGGAATATAATACGCGAAAATGACATGATCTTATAATTTACATCAACGCGAAATCAACAGAAAAATAAACAAGAAAAATAAGGACACCAGAAATTTACGTGATTTGGTTCGAGTATCGATACTTACGTCCACAGGAAGAGCCAGCAACAAATAATCCATTATAATCGAAAAATTAAAGTTTATAATTGCTCAGATAATTTTCTACACCTAGATTTAACCACAAACCCAAATATTTATAAATAAATAACTCACTTGAACATAAACTCACGGTACAAAATTACCATGCGTTCAAGCTCAAAGTATAACGCACGCGGCTTTAAAGACTTGTGGCTTAAGAATCCTCGCGGATTGTGTACGTGCGGCTTCATAGGGTTTTCTTTTCTCTCTCACGGCTCCCTTCTATGTAAAACTGCAGCGACTAAAAAAAGAAAGCCCTCCTGTAGATTTCAGCACTTTATACGTGCGCCCAAGGAGAGGAGTATTTGACTGGGCCCACCTTTATTTCCTTTCTTCGGCGTACACGTGTGTGTGTGTGCCCCGCTACATAACAAACCACCGCCTAGAAGGAATTTTGCTTCTGCCGAAGTGAATTTCCTCTATTATACATGTGCCCATCTTTTTTTTTTGTTTCCTCCTTTTTTTTTCTTGTAAATCTTCAAGAATCTAGCGAATCGTGTTTTTACAAACACTCAAACTCGAAACATAATTTAATAATTCTCTACCTTAACTCGATGTTTGAAGCCAAATTATAGTGCTCATAATTCATGCTGCTCTCGTAACGTCCCAACGGGCACTCACTCTCCATAGACATCAATAGAGCTCAAGTAAAGCTTGAGCTTCGCCAAAAAAACAGACTTAGTAATCATGTCTGCTGAGTTATCTACTATAACAATCTTTTTGACAATAACATTACCTTAGCTAAAACATCTCGGATGAAGTAGTACCTGATGTTGATATGCTTTGGTCGCTCGTGATAAACTGGATTATACGCCAAATATATCGCACATTGGTTATCACAGTGTATATCCACACTTTTTTGTTCCAACCCAAAGTCCGAGAGCAAACTTTGTAACAATATCACCTCATTCGCTACAAAGGTTAATGCCATGTACTCCGCCTCAATTGAAGACAAGGCAATGTGATCTTGTAAGGACGCTTTCCAACTAATTGCACCATCCACTAACGTAAACACGTACCCTACTAAAGACCTGCAATCATCCAAGTCACCGGCGTAATCTGAATTTACAAAACCAGTGGTCTCACTACTATTGTTGTCCCTCTGGTATATTATATCCTCATCTATTGTCCCCTTCAAATATCTAAGGATTCACTTCACAGCTTCCCAATGAGCTTTACTAGACGCTTCATATAGCGACTAACCACGCTCACAGTTTGTGAAATATCAGGCCTAGTGCACACTATAGCATACATAATACTACCAACGGCATTAGAATAAGGAACACGGGACATATGCTCCTCCTCCTCCTCAGTCGGCAGTGATAATTTTTTTGAAAGTTTAAAGTGCTTTGCTAAAGGTGTAAAACTCCTATAGTCCTGTCACGCAAAATCTCCATACCCAAAATTTTCTTTGTAGCACCTAAATCTTTCATCTCAAATTTAGCATTTAACCACCTCTTCAGCACATCAATATCAAACATATTCTTAGCCGCTATCAGCATATCATCAATATATAAGAGTAGATAAATCAAAGAACCATTCTCCAATCTCCTTAAATAAATGCAGATATCCATTCGACTTTTTGTGTAGTCTTAACTAGCCATGGAAGCATCAAAACGTTTATCCCACTACCTAGGAGATTGTTTTAGCCCATACAAAGATTTCTTCAACAAGCAAACATTATCTTCCTTACTTGGAATAGCAAATCCATTTGGCTACTTCATGTAAATCTGCTCCTCCAACTCACCATGAAGAAACGCAGTTTTCACATCTAATTGCTCTAACTCGAGATCTTACGAAACAACTAAGGCAAGTAAAACACGAATAGAAATATATCTTACTACAAGAGAGAACACCTCATTGTAGTCAATGCCCTCACGTTGTGTATACCCCTTCACCACAAGTCTCGCCTTAAACCTTGCTGCCTCAACACGTCAAGCCTTGGTTCTGGAGATGTGGGGGATATGTGAAAAATGTCTTCAGATTCTGAATCCGACTCAGTTTCACTGGGAGTTTGGTAAAAGGGGATGACATAAAGAGTTTGTTCATATGATTTTTCATCAGCAGAGAATAAAGATTCAATGTCATCATTTTCAAGAGAAATACTCGTTTCATTCTCAATGTGATGAATTAGACGATTCTGACATTTTCTTGCTTGATGACAATTTTTTGTAAAATGTCATTTCTGATTGCATATGAAGCATCGATTTGACTTCTTATGGCCCGTGCGATCTTTCTTTTTGCGTAGGTATCGCCATTTTTTCTTTTTCCGAAAATGCTTGGAGCCATGTTTGGATTTCTTTATCCAGAACTTCTTGTAATGTTTCTATTTCTGGGAAAACTTGCCACAAGTACCATCACAATCTTGCTTAGAGCATTTAATTTTTAACTTCTGGTGAGAACAAGCTGATTCAAGGTGCTTGTCATCTGTGATGTAGGTACGGACCATCTAGCGTTTTAAGCATAATTATTCGAGGCATAGATGAACTTCTTGCTGTATTTCTCCCAAGGGAATATCTTGTATTCTCCTTTTTTTTCCAAAGAAAGATCTTTCAACTATATGGGATAATTCTTTAGGGATGGAAGTAAGGAAAACATGCTCCAGATTTGGATTTGCGCCAACCTGATAAAAAAGCTGAAGCATCACTCGATAATGTTTATCAAGATGCTTCTTCTGGAGGGAGTAGCATTTTCTGTCGAAAAATTCTCTTCTTTTTATCTCTATGAGATCAGTGGGTTTTCTCACAAAGACATGATATAAGAGAGTGATGGCATGGCCGAAATTAGGTGACATTAGGAAATGGATCTGGTCTTGTTTTGAAATTGATTTTCACCAAAGTTTGAGGCTGCCTGTGAACCTCGTGACAAAGTTGTAAAGGACATCATTCATATCATGGTTGGTGATGGACTGAGTATTCAACCAAGTATGAAATTCCTCAAGTCTTTCTAGCCATTTATGAAAAACTGTTTTGATGCTATGGATACATGCTATGCAGAATTGCTTGTCTGGACATTTTCTGGCTCAAAATAGGTTGATTCCATCTCATCATCTGGGGGATCAGCCATGAATATTAATGAAGTTACTGGCGCAATAGGGAGAGAATCAACTGTAGGAATTGAGAAGGATGAAGAAGAGGAAAGAGATACTGAATCTGATTCGGTATCATGAGAAGTTTGCTCAACTGGGAACAGAATCTGTTTTTCTGGTATGACAAGATCAGGTTGTTGAATAGCAGGATAAGGTTCATGAGTACCGAAGTCCTTTAGAAAAGATTCTAATGGATTGGATAACATCATCTGATCTACCCTTTCTCTTATAACAATCGAACTTGATTCTGTAGGCGGCATTTTTTCTTTTCCTTTGTTCTTCTGCAGGTTTTTGAGGGGGTTTCGTATTTCTGCCATATCTGGTTCTTTTCTAAAGGGATCTTCTGGAATGGCAGCAAAAATAGACGTCTGTGGTGGTGGAGGCAAATACCCAATTCTGACAGAAGGTGCTAGTGGATCGAACGGTCTAAACCTTCCTTCTTCGAGAAGTTGGGTCTGCCTCTTGAGCTTTTCTATCTCTGGCTTTGGGCTTTCAAGATAATGATATCCAAGATGTTGTCCTGATTCCAAGGCATGAAGCCTTTTCTGGAACTCAGAAAGTATCTTTTTGGTGGTTTCATCATACCTTCGGAGATCTTGTTGCACATTTCCAATCTTGGAATCAATTGCCTTGAAGGCATTATTTTGTGCCAACAAAGTCTCTGATTGCCAATTTAGAACAGCTTCAGCAGCAGGAGTTCTTTTCTATCTTCCATGTTCATCCACATTAATGGGGGCAGCTATCTTGGGAACATTGCGATATCTACCTTGTGGATCAATGAATTCCTCTGGAGCAGGAAACGAAAGTTTTGAACTTTCTTTGACAAGAGGAGGAAAGTCTGTAACATGGAACATAGCAATGGAAGAAATGGGTGGTGTTGCTGCTGGAATCTCAAGTGGGTAAGAATACTTCTTAGCCCATTTTTGGATTGGTTTGTAAAACGGGGAGAGAGCTTGTTTTTTCTGAGGAGGAGATGGTGGAGGTGATTTCGATGGATCTGGTGAAACTTGGGGTGTAGTATTGAACTCTGGTAGTGGAGGTGGAGCATAAGAAACCATGAACTGGTATTTGTCACACTCACCAAAAGTATCAACGGAGGGGTCTCCATTTAAGTATCTTTGGTACACCCTATTCTTTGACTTTTTCCGTCGTGGTGGAGGTCTTGCTAAAGGATCTACCTCATCAGTGGAATTTGTGCAATAGGAACATTGACAAAAAGGATCCCAAAAACAATGACCATAGTTGTCTTTATAGTAATGGACAGGATGTCCATTACTGTCAAAATGTTGAACAAGCTTTTTTGGGTTTGGCTCGGAAATTGATTCAGGAACACATGGTTCAATCATGAAGAGGGTCTGGAAGATAGAAGGACTTTCTTCCTTTTCCTTGCCGAATTTGATGGAAACAGTTCCATCTTTTTTCCGGACGAACTCTGAGTCCGTAGACTGGAATGGCTTGTTATGCTGGTGTAGCTTCTCATAGTTGGTGATCCAAGTCTCTGGAAGGAGCTTGGCCAACGTATCCTTTGGGATTTGTCTAGGAACATGGATACATGATGCTTGATCATTCTGCATGGAGATAAACAAGGCATCTTCATTGCCATTGTTGAAGTTAAGATCAAGAGCATGATTTTGCACTCGATAAACCATCTGGTAATGTAGTGTTGCAGCTACAAAGTCAGTAGTTTGAGGTGCTCCAGTAAGCTGGACTTGGACTTTCAGAAAAAAGAGTAGCTGGGGATCTGAAAGAGTAATGTTGAAATTCGAATATAAAGTCACAAAAACTGTTCTAGCATTCAAGGTGGTTTACACAGTACCGATGCAAGCATGTTGGTATTGTAAAAACCTAGTATCCAACAAAGCAATTCTTGCCACAACTAGCAAACCTTTTCTACCATGAAAGGTAAGAGCAAGACGAACAACACCATAATGGATATGAGTATATCCCTGTTGAACCCATTGTCTGGGAAATTCTTGAGGGATCTGGAGAGTAACAAAGTACTCCTTTTCAATAGCAGGAATAGGATGCTAGTCGAATTTGGAGGACTGGACGTACTCCTTTACTTGCTTTGGGGTTTGGTGAATAAGCTGGTGGATAGAGCGGATGGGTGAGAATGACGAGTTGGGCTTAGCAAAGGCGGAGTAAGGATTCATGAGAGGAAGTTGGGATTCGGAAATCTTGGTTTCATCGCTAAGAGAGACTTTATAAAGATAATCTATCTTAGAAGCATTGGAGACACGAAACTTTGGGGGGGTTGAGGATGAAGGAGAAGGAGCAAGAGAAACGGGTGCTTTGAGGATTTCAGGTTCTGTAGACATGATATGAAAAAATCTTCTCAGCACCGAATTCTCCTACCAAGCGCATGGAATGGATAACCTTAAAAACAAAACCATGGCTCTGATACCATGAATGAACCTAGACTTAGAACCAGGGAGGACCAAAGAAAATTTTCTGCAGGTATGCCTTCCCATAGTGGGCGAACAACTCCCGTTCAAGCCCTTCAGGGACAGCCTTTTAGCATAAAACCACTCAGCCCTTTAGTTCAGAGCCTAGAGACACCCAGAGATGCCAGGATGGAAACGTTTCTAACCTACCCAATGGGATGCTTCTTCTTCAGCCCAGTTTGTGTTGTCATCTTCTTGAGTGTTGACAGGGATGTTTGGCATAGACTTAGAAAAAACAAGCTCTCTCCCCGTTTTACAAACCAATCCAAAAATGGGCTAAGAAGCATTCTTACCCACTTGAGATTCCAGCAGCAACACCACCCATTTCTTCCATTGTTATGTTCCATGATACAGACTTTCCTCCTCTTGTCAAAGAAAGATCAAAACTTTCGTTTCATGCTCCAGAGGAATTCATTGATCCGCAAGGCAGATATCGCCATATTCCCAAGATAGCTACCTCCACTGATGTGGATGAACATGGAAGACAGAAAAGAACTCCTGCTGCTGAAGCTGTTCTAAATTGGCAATCAGAGACTTTGTTGGCACAAAACAATGCCTTTAAGGCAATTGACTCCAAGATTGGAAATGTGCAACAAGATCTCTAAAGGTATGATGAAACCACCGAAAAGATACTTTCTGAGTTCCAAAAAAGGCTTCATGCCTTGGAATCAGGACAACATCTTAGGTATCATTATCTTGAAAGCCTAAAGCCAGAGATAGAAAAGCTCAAGAGGCAGATCCAACTTCTCGAAGAAGGAAGGTTTGGACTGTTTGATCCACTGGCACCTTCTGTTAGAACTAGGTATTTGCCTCCACCACCACAAACGTCTATTTTTGCTGCCATTCCAAAAGATCCCTTTAGAAAAGAACCAGATATGGCAGAAATACGAAACCGCCTCAAAAACCTGCAGAAGGATAAAGAAAAAGAAAAAATGACACATATAGAATCAAGTTCGATTGTTATAAGAGAAAGGCCAAATCAAATGATGTTATCCAATCCATTAGAATCTTTTCTAAATGACTTGGGTACTCCGGAACCTAATCCTGCTATTTAACAACCTGATCTTGTCATACCAGAAAAATATATTATATTCCCAGTCGAGCAAACTTCTCCTGATACTAAATCAAATTCAGTATCTCTTTCCTCTTCTTCATCCTTCTCAATTCCTATAGTTGATTCTCTCCCTATTGCGCCAGTAACTTCATCTATATTCATGGCTGATCCCCCAGATGATGAGATAGAATCAAACTATTCTGAGCCAGAAAATGTCCAGACAAGCAATTTTGCACAACATGTATCCATAGCATCAAAACAGTTTTTCACCATCAATGATATTCCTTATCATAAATGGCTAGAAAGACTTGAGGAATTTCATATTTGGTTGAATACTCAGTCCATCACCAACCATGATATGAATGATGTCCTTTACAACTTTGTCACGAGGTTCACAGGTAGCCTCAAACTCTGGTGGAAATCAATTTCAGAACAAGACCAGATCCATTTCCTAATGTCACCTAATTCCGGCCATGCCATCAGTCTCTTATATCATGTCTTTGTGGGAAAACCCACTGATCTCATAGAGATAAAAAGAAGAGAATTTTTCGACAGAAAATGCTGCTCCCTCCAGAAGAAGCATCTTGATAAACATTATCGAGTGATGCTTCAGCTTTTTTATCAAGTTGGCGCAGATCCAAATCTGAAGCATGTTTTCCTTACTTCCATCCCTAAAGAATTATCCCATATGGTTGAAAGATCTTTCTTCGGAAAACAAAGGAGAATACAAGATATTCCCTTGGGAGAAATACAGCAAGAAGTTCATCTATGCCTCGAATAATTATGCTTAAAACGCCAGATGGTCCGTACCTACATCACAGATGACAAGCGCCTTGAATCAGCTTGTTCTCGCCAAAAGTTAAAAATTAAATGCTCTAAGCAAGATTGTGAAGGTACTTGTGGCAAGTTTTCCCAGAAATAGAAACATTACAAGAAGTTCTGGATAAAGAAATCCAAACATGGCTCCAAGCATTTTCGGAAAAAGAAAAAATGGCGATACCTACGCAAAAAGAAAGATCGCATGGGCCATAAGAAGTCAAATCGATGCTTCATATGCAATCGAAAGGACATTTTACAAAAAATTGTCCTCAAGCAAGAAAATGTCATAATCGTCTAATTCATCACATTGAGAATGAAACGAGTATTTCTCTTGAAAATGATGACATTGAATCTTTATTCTCTGCTGATGAAAAACCATATGAACAAACTCTTTATGTCATCCCCTTTTACCAAACTCCCAGTGAAACTGAGTCGGATTCAGAATCTGAAGACATTTTTCACATATCCCCCACATCTCTAGAACCAAGCTTTGACATATTTTCAAGTCAAACTCATTATCCCCATTTCCCAGTGAAAATCCTCACCTCAAAGTTTGCCAAACCAATCATTGTTATTACTCTCATTGATACTGGAGCAAGTTGTTCCATTTTAGATATTAAAGTCTTGCCTGAAGAATATTGGACTCCCTATGTCAAATATTTCAACTTTGCTTCTAGAGATACTTTCACCACAAATGTGGGGACCACTCCAGTAACTGTCTAGTTTTTTTTTCAGTGTTCCATAACCACAAAAATCTTTGGATTAAGTCTCCCCAATAATGATTTGATAATTTGGTGGGATATCATGACTCAAATCTCTCAACTTCGCATCATCCCTGGAAAAGGTCTTAGATATAAAGATCAATTCTCTGAGTTCATCAATATTCAGAGACTCTTTTCCATTCAGATGAGTCTACTAGATCCAATCATGCAAAAATTGTTAGAATCTTGTTCAGAATCCCATTCCGAATTCGCTCAAAAGTGTTCCCATCCTTTATGGGAAAATCCAGAGTTCTTTGTTCGCCTTCCTTTCAAAAAGAATGAAGATATAAATCCAACCAAGGCAAGTCATATGGGAATGAAGCCAGAACATCTGGCTTTATATCAAAAGGAATGCTCAGAACTACTGCAACAAGGTCTTATTGAAATCTCCAATTCTCAATGGGCTTGCGAAGCCTTTTATGTTAATAAGCGTGCCGAGCAAAACAGGAGAAAAATGAGATTGGTAATCAATTATCAACCTCTTAACCTTTTTCTCTAAGATGACAAATTCCCTTTACCATCCAGAGATTCTCTCTTTACTAGTCTAACCCAGGCCCATATCTACTCCAAATTCGACCTCAAAGCCGGATTTTGGCAACTGGGCATCCACCCTGAAGACAGATCCAAAATAGGATTATGTATCACAAACCAGTAGTTCCAGTGGAAAGTTCTCCATTTTAGCCTAAAGGTAGCACCATCCCTTTTCCAAAAGGCCAAGTGCCGTATTTTCTAACCAATCCTGCCAAGTGCAACCGTATACATTGATGACATTCTACTCTACAATCCTTATGAGCAGTCACACTGTCAACTTCTTGAGCAATTTGCAGAAATTGTGAAGAAACAGGGTATCCTGCTTTCTCAAAGAAAGATGAATATTGCCTAGACAGAAATCGAATTTCTTGGTATACACCTTAACAAAGGTACATATTACCCAGGGATACATATCGCTCAAGAATTACTGAAGTTTCTTGAAGATAACTTCACAACAAAACAAGTTTAGCAATTTCTTGGGATAATCAATTATCTCAGGGATTTTATCCCAAACATTGCAAAACTCTTGATTTCTTTGCAATCCATGCTAAAGAAGATTCCCCCACCTTGGGGAAAATCCTAGAATAAAGCAGTCGCTAAGATTAAGGAGATTATGTAGAATCTCCCACCTTTGCAAATACCAACAACAGGAAAAAGAATTCTCCAAACTGACACCAGTAATGAATACTGGGCAGCCATCCTGTTTGAAGAAATTGATGGTAAGAGACACCTTTGTGCTCACAAAAGTGGAAAGTTTTCTCAAACCGAAATGCATTACCATTCCACTTTCAAAGAAATCCTGGCGGTAAAAAATGGAATAAAAAAGTTCGAGTTTCATCTCATCGGCCATCACTTCCTGGTAGAATTAGACATGGCATATTTCCCCCAGATGACCAAGTTTAAACAAAAGTAGATTCCAAATTCTCAACTGCTTTGATGGGCTGAATGGTTTTCAAAATACTCTTTTAAAACCAAACACATTCCTAGAAAGAAGAATATGCTTGCTGATTTCTTGTCAAGACCCAAAGCACCAGCCAAAATCAACATGTACATCAAGAGGCCTGCTTTCCATATGCTCAATCATGGAGTGAAATACACAATTGAGAAGATCAAAGATTTATCAAGCTGGAAATATCCCCAGGAGATTGTTCAACATATCCAGAATGACAATCTTGCTGAAAACCTAGAAAATCTCATGTGGCAATGCCACACAGATCTATTAAGATTCAATGGAGGTTCGATTCTTTATCCTTTTGGGTTAAATTTGAATTATCCATTTATTCATCCCCTTATCTAGAAGGAAGATGATTTCCCTAATCAACTCAAGATGTTATTATGGTACTTAACCAATAAGTACTTAATAGCTATTGAAATTCCAACCAGAAGATTCATTACCAACCTCACCAGGATATTTTTACTTGGAAGAAATGTTGAAAGAGAAAGTGATAAGAATCTCTTAGACTTTCTTAATTGGTTCTATCATCCTACTCACTGGAAACATCTCTTGGAAAAAGAACTAAGAACCATGACCCCAAATCCTGAAGTCCATACCATCCTGTTTTTCCGACGTCCATGGCATTTTTTCACAAATAATGGTACCATCATCAATGCCCCACAGGAAATAGGAACCACATCTTACAAACCCCATCTGAATAGCATAGAAGCCCGAATTCACAAATCTTATCCAAGATCTGTTAGATTTTATAAACACCAGTACCGAGAACTCCAAAGAATCTTGTGCTAGGAAAACAAAACTATTCCTGAAAATGTTTGGAATAATGTACCCACTACGTGGGATCATTATGACCTAGCACCAAAAGCTAAGGAAGCACTCAGGCAATACAGACAAGCTGCATAGTCTCAAAATCATGAAATGACAGGAACAGATGATATTGTCCAATCCACTCAGGACCCCTATGCACGCTTTAGAGGTCCTTTGTCCCAGGATCCTTACGAACAAGGACCTCCGTCCTCATTCCAAAGCATGGACACATCTTTTTATGCACAGCCATCCAACTGGCCTCAGCCAAACATCCCTGCCAACACTCAAGAAGATGACAATACAAACTGGGCTGAAGAAGAAGCATCACATTGGGCTCATGAAGAAGTATTCTCATCACGAAGGTTGAACCAAATCCTCTCATCTGAAGACCTTGAAGCCCTTGAACAAAAATACGACGCACATCTTCTAGAAGACAACTTAGATGACTCAGACTGTAACTACAATGCTCGTGACGAGATTGTTGAGTCTATACAATTCACTGTTCACTTTTACTGTAGCACTAGGCTAGGGAAGGTACTGTTCACGATACAGTTACTGTTCATAGTGTGCGAAAATTTTTCCCTCCCGGAAGCTTCCGATGCCTCTGTTTGTATCTAGACCCGTGAGCTTGGTCCTTGTGTGTGTCTTTATGACCTCTTATCGTCTATATAAGGCGAGGAGGGTGTAATGTGTTGGGCAGAGTTCTCTGAAGTAAAGCGTGTACTTTGAAAAACCTCTCATGGCATTCTAAATTTCTCTTCTTCTCCAGCCTGGTAGGATCCTCCAAGAAAAACATCCCATTGGGTAGGTTAGAAACGTTTCCATCCTGGCATCTCTGGGTGTCTCTAGGCTCTGAACTAAAGGGCTGAGTGGTTTTCTGCTAAAAGGCTATCCCTGAACAGCTTGAACAGGAGTTGTTCGCCCACTATGGGAAGGCATACCTGCAGAAAATTTGAAGACCCATTTACTTCTGACAATCTTTTGGCTCTTGGGTACTTTGACCAACTCTCATGTCTAATTTCGATGGAGTGATTTTATCTCTTCACTCATAGCCCTTAGCCACTGCTATGACTCCAAATTAGCCATTGCCTCAGAGTAAGATGAAGGCTCATCTATCTCCACCTCATCACCTACAGTCAATGCATAAGCAATATCTGTATAACTATAATGTACCGGTGATTTAATTTGCCTTCTTTGTCTATCTGCAGCTATAGTGTGCTACGACTTTGCTGGTTGTTCACTATCACCGACTTCAAGAACTGCGACTTCGTTTATAGTCTCAACTTCTGTTACCTTCAAGGTCTCTAGTGTGGCATCCCAAAAATTCAAGACAAGCTCTAAGATGTATTAAAGCCCATAATTAGGTAATGAAATTACCTATGGTTTATGCTTTAGCCAATAGTTTTCTCTTAAGACTAAGTGTCATATGCTTGTGTTCTTAAGTTTTTAAAATTAGTATTATATGATAAATTAATGAAAATAATCTATTCTTGGCTATGCACCTCATAGACTAAATTCCTATAGATAAAATGTTACAAGATTTTGGCCATGTGAAATTTAAAATTTGGAATCTATAAAAGAAAGAGTTAAAGGTAAAAATTTGGGGTTTAATTGGGTTTGGGCCTTAGGCCCAATAGCATGGACTTTTGGTGGGCCAAATGGCCGGCCCATTGGAGCCCAAGGAGGGGCTATCGGCCGGCCCACTTGCTGGCCCAAAGCCCAGCCGAGAATGAGGCCCATTTTTGCATGATGAAGGCCATGTGTCTCTCCCAAATTGCCAAGCGTAGATCATGCAATTAGCAATCATTGCTAATGATGGAAGGGAAGACCATTAGGGGGGATAGTGGCCGGTTAAGGTGAGAAAGAGAGGGAGAGAGAGGGCTTCGACCAAGCCAAGAGAGAGAGGGAGTTGTGCGAGAGAGAAAGGGAAACCGAGAGAGGAGGAAGAAGGAGCCGCTCACCGTTCGTCCGCCCGTCGCCGTCCATTCGCTGTCTGTGTGCCGTCCGTGTGCCGCTGTTCACTTGATCTTAGAGGCAAGTTTGTGACACCCCGAACCCTTCGCAGGTCGTCACCAGCGCCAATGTTACTCCTCATTACCTTTCTTCTTAGAAGATGCGTCGTAATTCATAGACACATTTTTAATTTTTAATTTTTTTTTTAACAAAACGGTCCCAGCGCAACTCATTAGCGGAAGCAAATTAAAGCATCATCGTCTATCCCCCTACCAATCCATGATATTAATACACACCACTAAACACCAGGATTTTATAAACAAGCGACGACACTTTATTTACATATTCTTTCAGGATGGGACTTCTTTTCGGATCGATACATAACAAGGAAAAGCTAGGACTCTGCCATGTCCAGCCTAAAACCTCAAAAAGATCCTCGACCCTCTACAACACGTGCGTACAACCTCCCATCATATGTGTCGGCTACTAACTCCCAAAAAAAAAAAAAAACACATCTCCTAACTCGTCACGCTCAGGTCTCACACCCAGTCCGGTGCGTCAGGCGGTGGTGGTGGCAGCATCCCTCTCATCACCCCATCGCGGCGAATGTGAACGGAAACAAACTACTGAATAACTGGGCCCCCAGCCAGACATATGTCGTACATGACAAGACAGCGCACGCGTATGTAGGTGAGTCCAGGCACGGAAGGACAACCGAACTCCTCACACTCTACCTTAACGTCGGACGGTAACCCGTAAAATGTACCTCGCATGATGGCAGGAAGCGGCATATTGGCTAATCTGAAATGTTATCCCCAAAAGGGGTGAGTACAACCACTCAGCAGATAGGGAAATCCAATAACAACTCAATGCATCAGGCAAATCATACATGTATTGCAGGTGTTACTTACCTTGAAACCATGCGCATACTATCATGCATCATTATCATAGTCCTAACACATACAAGTGTATCATCATATCAAGTATGTATATCACTATACCATATCATCATCATCATCATATCATCATGCATATTATCATCACCATGCATATCATCATGCATAACATCATGCATATTATCATCACCATGCATATCATCATGCATATCATGATCACCACCATGCATATCATCATGCATATCATCATCACCATGCATATCACCATGCATATCATCATCATCACCATGCATATCATCATCATCACCATGCATATCATCATGCATATCACCATGCATATCATCATTTTATTTATCTCATCATTTTATTTATCCCCTCGGGCAAAGACCTCCGAGGCTTCCGGCATTCAGCCTCCCAGGCCACCGAGCATCCGGCCCCCCACATTCCGGGCATCTCGCATCTCAACTAGCATCACGAGGCATTCCCTTCGGGCAGAAACCTCCGACAGGGCTTCCGGCATTTACACTCCCTGGTCGGGCATCTCGCACTCCAATCCTGGCATCGCGAGGCATTCCCTTCGAGCAAAGACCTCCGACAGGGCTTCCGGAATTATGTACCGACATACCACCAGGCCTCCCCTGGAATTACGTACCGTATACCACCGGGCATCCCGACACTCCCGGGGAATCTCTGGCAATGTATCTCTATACATTCCGGGCATCATCCGCCACCACAACCATCTCCTCATTTACCATCATCCATGTTTACCAGTATTTTAATCTCATTTTTAACATGGCATATGGCATGATATCAAACAAATCATACTAGGCATGACATTCACACATGCATTGATTCAATGCCATATATATGCCAAGACTTTATCACATATGCATTTCAATTCAATGTCATACACATACCAAGACTTTATCACATATACATCTCAATTCAATGCCATACACATATCAAGACTTTATCACATACACATCTCAACTCAATGCCATACAAATACCAAGACTTTATCACATACACATCTCAACTCAATGCCATATACACACCAAGACTTTATCACATATACAACATGAGTTAATTAAATGGAATCTATGGCCAACAAAATAACCCATTTTATTTATTTATTCATTTATTTATTTATTTATTTACTTATTTATTCTTATTATTATTATTATTATTTTATTTTATAACTATAAATTCCCAAAATTATCAAAATTCAAGAAATTATTAAACAAACCCATAGGATGATAATTGCTTGCAAAATTCATGGCCAAATTGAATTTTTACAAAATCTCATAATTTTTCCCAAAACATCCTATGCTTCTCGGGTGAAACCAGAATGCACAGTTTCCGAATAAATTCAATTAAAATATCCATATGGCCTCCAAAAATTATAAAATTTTACTGGATTATAGCCAAGAAATTTTCGTACAACTTTCATGAAGAACTTCAAGCCAGATTACTTATAGATTATTTTATTCAACCTTACGAAGCTTCTGGATCTATTACCACATCGTCCAGTGCCTCCATCTCCGAAATATTGAGATTTCACCTACCTATTCTCTTTAGTTTTCTCTGAAATTTGGATATGTTATATATCAAGATGTCCTTTACAAGTTTCATGAAGATATCCAAGTCAAATAACCAAATTATAGTCCTCATTTTAGTCCTTTAAGTCTCGGGTGTCTCGGAATACATCACCAGAATCATAGTCTTCAAGATCTAGTCGATTTACCAAGCTATAATTGTTCATTTCACTTAAAATTTGAGTATGTTGTAGTTTAAGATGTTTCCTACAACTTTCATGAAGAAATTGAAGTGAGATTCTCAACAAAAACCAACATGCAACCATGAATCCAACAAAAGGTCAGTAAAAACTCTCAAGATCTGAGGTCTCCGTAAGATGAGACTTTAACCCCTCAAATCTCCATCATTTGCCACGAAATTTTGTTATGTTATAGTAAAAGATGTTAGCTACAACTTTCATGAAGACATCGAAGCCAAAATCGGACTCCAAACACACATGCAAGCTCAAACAAGTTACTGACTCACACAATCCGAGCAAGAACAGTCACACGACTTAAGAACAAGCCAACCATACCTCGGTTTTTCTCACTTAAAACACCCAAAATCTAACATTAAGAGAAGCTAGAGGACTCCCACTTGCCTCTAGGATGGACGAACGACGGCGTACGGCGGCGAACACGGCGGCACACGGCGGTTCCCTCCTCCTTTCTCTCTCGGCCGCTCCTCCTCTCTCACACACCTCTCTCTCTCTCTTTCTCCTTGGGCGAGCAAAATGGCCGGCCACCCTCTCTCTCTTCCCTTCTTATACCCCTAAACTCTCATGATTAGCAATCATGAGATTGCCTACAAACCAACCAATGCATGGCCTTCTCCTTTGCCACTTGTCATATTGGATTTTGAATTAAATTTGGGCTTCTTGGGCTTGGGCTTTTGGGCCGGCTAACTTGGTCCATTAAAGTTCCACTCTTGGGCTTAAGGCCCAATTGAATTTTGACCTTCTTTTTCCCTTTTTTTTTTTTTTTTGAATTTCTTTCTATAAATATTTTTAAATTTCCATTTTCAATCTTGGCCAAAGTCTTGAGACATTTTGTTCATTGAAATTTAATTTATAAATCTTATGGCGAAGCATAGATTATTAATCTATCAAATTTAAATTTTCACAATCACATGCACAAATCATCTCAATAAAAAGACTAATGGCTAGAGCATAAGCCATGGGAAATTTTATCACCTAATTAGGAACTTTAACACACCTTATGGCTTGTCATAGAATTTTGGGATGCCACAAAGTTATGATCTATTTTCTACTCTTGCATGTGTTTCTTGCATGTGTGGTTGAAATGGTGTTGAATTTTGGGTGTTTAGAGGTAAGGAACCGAAGCTAGTGTGGTTTGTTCTTGAAAGAGCTTGCTGATTTTGTGTATACCGCCTGACCCAGAAACTTGTGGAGGCTTGCATGCCTGTTTCGAGTTGGATTTTGACTTCGACTCCTTCATGAAAGTTGTAGACAACATCTCAAAGTATAACATACTAAAATTTAGGACAAAATGGTTGAGTTTTAAGGGGAAAAACCCTCCTCCTACGAAGACACTAGATCTGGAACTGCTTTGCTGACCTTTTGGTAGTTTTGTGGGTTGCATGTTACTTTTTACCGAGAATATCACTTCGAATTCTTCATGAAACTTATATAGAACATCCTAAATACTAACATACTCAAATTTTAGGTAAAATGAGGAAGTGTAGCCTAGTGAATCGATTTTCTTTTGAAGACGGTAAATTTGGAAATACGGTACTGGACACCCGAGACTTCTTGGACCTATATGGTGACTATTCTTTGAAAATTTCACTTATATTCCTTAATTAAAGTTGTAGGGGACTTTTTATACAAAACATATCAAAATTTCAGATGAAACGAAGAAGGATAAGTAGGCGAAAACTCGATATTTCGGAGATAGCTAAACTGGACGTTTCGGTGCTAGAAACAGGAGCTTCGGACGTCTATAGAAAATTATCTAGAACGAATCTGACCAAGATGTCTTCATAAAAAATCTACTTTAGTGTCTTGAATATAACCTGGTGAAATTTCATAATTTTTGGAGGTCATTCGGGTATTTTAATCGAAATATTTCAAAAACTGCGCAATCTGACTTTGTCCGAATTTTGCATGTTGCAGTGTGTGAGCTATATCTTGTTGTGTGAAGCTCTTTTGGGCATGTGTTCTTCATGAAATTGTTACCTTTATGTCTTATCTAGTACATGCTCTGATTTTGTGATTTTTGAGGATCATATGGATATTTAATTTAAATGTTTTCCAAAATTGTGCGAGCTGGAATTTAGTAAATTTTAAAAAGGCATGTATTATGGACTATTCTAAGTTGTATGGATTCCATGGATCATATTTTCTCTAGTAATTGTATCTTGCTGCATGTATGATGATGATTGGAAATGCATATAAGAATTAAAATGATGAAAGTGATCTTGTTTGCCATTACATCATATGCCATGCTGAGTTGAGACATAAATTGGTGAACATGAACAATGATAAATGAGGAAACTGTTGGAGGCGGTTGATAATGCCTGGGAGTGTCAGGATGCCCGGGATGAGGGGTGCCGGATGCCTGGATTGTATTGAGATACATGGCCGGACGTCCTCGGGAGTTTCGAGATGCTTGGAATGGTTGGGTGCCGGAAGCCTCGGAGGTTTATGCCCGAGGGGATGCCTCGTGATGCCAGTTGGGATGCGAGATGCCCGGAATGTGGGGTTGCCGGATGCCTGGTGGCCTTAAATGGCTGAATGTCGGAGGTTTTTCTCGCGATGCCAGGTTGGGGTGCGAGTGGTAAAGTATGGGATGCAATTGCTGATCCCGAGAAAGAGAGATGTGGTGATCAAATTGAAAGATAAAAGTGGAAATTAAATCATGCACATGTGATATGATGACATACGTGACATGATGATGATGATATGTGTGAAACATGATGATGATATGCGTGTGACATGATGATGATCACCTATGGCATGATGATATGTGTGCGACATGATGATGACCACCTATGGCATGATGATATGTGTATAATATGATGATGATCACCTATGGCATGATGATATGTATGTGATATGTATGTGATATGATTGTGATGAGGATGTATGATGACATATGCATGGCTGCAAGGTAAGTTATGCATGGATGCATGAATGGCATATACTTTGTTATGATTGTATTGTGATGCATTGAGTGGTTAATTGGATCTTTTACCTGCTGAGTGGCTGTACTCACCCCTTCGGGAACTAAAATTTCAAATTAGAGAGATGCCGCTCCCTACCGTCACGCGAGGCACCTTCTATGGCCTCCCATCGGATGTAGAGATAGAGTGTACAAAGATCAACTGCGTCCTCATCCCTAAACTGACATTTGTGCGAGTGCGAATGCTGGTTATGTACGATGTAGGCTTGGCTGAGGGCCTTGTCATTCAGGAGTTTCTGTCAGTTCATGTCCGCCGAGATGGAGTGTTTAGGGGGATGTTGCCACCACCACCGCCCAACGCACCAGGATGGGTGTGATGGCTACATGAGGGGTAGAGAGCTGATGTTTCTTTTTGGGAGTAGCCGCCACTGTTAGATGGAGGATGTCACGTGATCACTTTAGGGGTCGAAGTATCTTTTTGGGATCTGGCCAAGTGTAGCTAAAAATCTTGGCTTTCTTTTATTGTATCGACCCGAGAAAATCCATCATGAAAATATGTAAATAAAAGTGGCATGGCTTTATCTTTTCCTATGGAAATTAGTGGTGTGCATTGTATCATGATTGTTGGAGGGAGAGATGGCAATACTAGATTATGCTTCCGCTAATGAGTCGCGCTGGGACCGTTTTTCAAAAAAAAAAATGTCTATGAACTACGCGCTTTTACTAAGAGATGTAACTAGTGTCCATTAGGTGTAGCAATAGGTGCTTGTGGCGACCTAGGGTGTTTCGGGGTGCCACATCCAAAGTCTCCACTAAAGCCCCACCTCACTTATGACACCATGATTTGTCTTCTCTGCTGGTTATGTCTCAAAACTCCTCTGTTGAAGTATTGCAGTCTCGTCGAAGATCACATCTCTGCTGATTAGAAAACCGAGTGATCTGGGATCAGTGCACCAGAGTCGGTAGCCTTTCACCCCATGTGCATAACCCAAAAATATGCACTTCTTCGCCCTCTGCTCAAAGTTACCATCACTCGCATGAGCTTATGTAGGACATCCGAATATACGTAATCTGGAATAATCAACATGTTTCCCCAACCATATTTTCTCAAGAATCTTCCACTCGATAGTAGATAATAGAGATCGATTAACCAGGTAACATGCCATGTTCACTGCTTCATTCCAAAATTCCTTGCCAAGTCCTACATGCGAAAGCATGCATCGAGCTCGCTCAAGCAAAGTTCTGCTCTTCTGTTCTACCACGCTATTTTGCTGTGGTGTCTCAGGTATTGTGCAGTGTCTCACAATACATTCTTTCTCGCAGAACTTAGTAAAATCCTTACCACAGAACTCCATGCCATTATCGGTTCTCAGGCACTTGATTTGTTTATCTGACTACTTCTCAATCAATGCCTTAAATTTCTTAAACCGATCAAACACTTCATATTTGTGCTTCAGAAAATAAACATATACCTTCCTCGAATAGTCGTCGATAAATGTCAGCATATATCGGGCACCTCCTTTCAAAGGAACCGAAGACAATCCCCAGACGTCTGAATGAATATATTCAACTGGTTGTTTGGTCAAATGAATAGCTGTAGTAAACTTAACTTGGTGCTGCTTCCCATAGATGCAGTGCTCACATAAGTCCAGTTTCCCTGTCTTCTGATCCTTTAACAACCCCTTTCACTCAACATCATCATACCTGCCTCACTCATATGCCCTTAACGCATATGCTATAATTGAGTTAAGTTAAAGTCTAACTCACCTGATGAAACTGTAGCGGTTCCGATCACGATCTCTTTCAGTAAATGATAAAGAGTATTCACTTTCTTCCCATTCATCACTGTCATGACACCTCGAGAGATTTTCAGTACTCCACCTTCAGCAATGTACCTACACCCGATGTCATCGAGTGTTCCCAGAGAAATAAGGTTCTTCTTGAGCTCTAGTACATGCCTCACATCTGTCAATGTGCGCACCACCCCATCATGCATCCGAATACGGATTGTCCTTATCCCGATAGCCTTACAGACTATATTATTCCCCAAAAGAATTCTACCATCATCTGCAGTCTGATAAGTAGTAAACCAGTTCTTATGAGGCGTCATATGATAAAAACACCCCAAATTCAGCACCCATTCATCTCCTAACGAAGTAGTAATCACATATAAGATAGTTTCTGCATCATTATTACTCCCCTCAGCAACGTTTGCCACATTGCTTGTGGCATTCTGCCTATCAGCTTTATTCCTCTGCTTAAGACAATCTCTCATAATGTGCCTCTCCTTGTGACACTCAAAGCACTTCACAAGTCCCCTGGACTTTCTATGGTGTGATTTTGATCTGCTTTTACCTCTGCTACTACTAGACCCTCGATGTTGTTCTCTACCCCGAATTGTCAGTGCTTGCACTACTCCTTGCGCCAAACCATCATCTCGCAACTTTCTTTGCCACTCCTTAGAGAATAAGACGGACTTTACCTCTTTTGAGGTAATTGTAGTATGCCCCTGCAACAGTGAATTAGTAAAATGCTTCCATGACTCTGGTAAAGAGGCTAACAACATCATGCCATGTTCTTCATCATCAAGTATCTTACCGACGTTCTTCAAATCAAACATGAGTTTATTAAATTCATCTAAGTGGGTTCTGATAGATGTACCTTTAGTATATCTAAATTGAAACATCTTATTCAACATGTACAAGCGATTGTTCAAACCTTTCTTCACATAGAGTACTTGAAGTTTTGTCCATAATGCTGCAGCATCCTTCTCCTCAGCAACTTCTATTAAGACCTCATCTGTCAAATTTAACAGGATTATGCTCTTTGCTTTTTCCATTAGCTCTACCCTCATAGAGGCTTTCATTATAATCGACATTCATCTTCACCATCCAATGCATTGGCCAAACCTTGTGTTGTCAATAATGCCCACATCTCGATGCTCCATAACACAAAGTTTTTGCTCCCGTTAAATTTCTCAATTTTAGAATTCCTTTCAGACATAATTGCAATAACAGAATTTTCAAATAATAATCAAACGAGCAAAAGCTCTAAATTACAATCAATAAATCCAACTCCAAGCTCTGATACCAATTGTTGGGATATAATACGCAGAAACTACAGGATATTACAATTTACATCAACGCGAAATCACCAGAAAAATAAACAAAAAAATAAGGACACCAGAAATTTACGTGGTTCGGTCCGAGTATCGATACATACGTCCACGAGGAAAGCCAGCAGTAAATAATTCACTATAATCGGAAAATCAAAGTTCACAATTGCTCAAACACTTAAGTATTTCTCACATCTAAATTTAACCCCAAAGCTAAAATGATTATAAATAAACAACGCACTTGAACATAAATTCACGACATAAAATTACGGCGTGTTCAAGCTCAAAATATAACACACACAGCTTCAAAGACTTGCGGCTTCAAAATCCTTGCGGATCATGTTGCCGCAGGGTTTTCTTTTCTCTCTTGCGGCTCCCTTCTATGTAAAACTGTAGCGACTAAAAAAAGAAAGCCCCTCCCGTAGATTTCGGCACTTTATACGTGCGCCCAAGGAGAGGAGTATTTGACTGGGCCCACCTTTGTTTCCTTTCTTCGACGTAGACGTGTGTGTGCTGGGCCCCACCACATAACAAACCACCGCCTAGAAGGAATTTTGCTTCTGCCGAAGTGAATTTCCTCTTTTATACGTGTGCCCATCTTTTTTTTATATCTTTCTCTTTTTTCTTGTAAATTTTCAAGAGTCCAGCGAATCGCATTTTTATAAACGCTCAAATTCGAGACATAATTTAACAGAAAGGCTCACCAAATAGGACACTTGAGCTCCTTGCCCATCATTTCCAGCTGACTCGGGATCGGGTCTGCCATACCCACCTTGGAAAGTACGAGCTGCAAGCGGGCGAGAGGGAGAGGGAGAGAGGATATGGTTTAGCGGGTGAAAACTGCGAGAGCCGATGAGAATGAGCTTCTGGACTGGGCATTTCAGTGCGTTTGGGAAGCCGAGATTTACTAATCCTTATGAATTTTCAGCCGCCAAAAGGAAAAAACCGCAACCTGCCGGGCTCTCGGAAAGCTGTAATTCCTACGGATATGCAAACGGAGCGTGTCACGTCTCTGGCATCTCGCATGACTAATCCACCCAAGGAGTAAAAACACGTTATTTTGATCGAATTTTTTGTATTATTATTCGAAAGGACACAGCTTTTATATATGAAATAGAGGTGTACTTCACTGATAAATGTCGCTCTAACGAGACAAAATGCCAAATGTATTGAGCACGCGAGAGTTGATTTCAAGCACCATCGCATTTCTTGATTATTGTATCTATATGTATAGGTTAAGAATAAATTAGTAGATGTAAATAGAGATGGAAATGCCTTTCAACTCTTTTAGTTTCGAGATATGAAAGAAAGTAATCGTAATTTCTAAGCCCATATTGATTTGTTTTTTGTCTAAACTATGTCGAATTTTGTAGTTGTGTAGTTTTCCATGCAATATGTATTTTTATAACATACTCCTATCACATGCCTCTCTTAATATTCAATAGCTAAAAACAAATCCTCACAGAAATGTATGTGCATACTAAAGTTATAATTCTTTTTATATTTTGGAAAAATGAGAATTATTTACGAATTATATTTATTTGATGCATAGGAAATTTCTTTGTTTGATGTTCCTTTTTTTTTCTATCTTGCACGTATAAGTTCTATCTAGTAAACAGAAATTAATATTTTTAATGCAATGAGAAGAGAACTTCCTATCATTATGATTTTTCCAATATATATACTATACATGTATGCATATAATTCATATAATTAAAATTAACCACAACTATTAACTCAACTTTATTTTCTTTTATTGTTGATTCTCCTGCTTTCTTAGAGTAAAGCATACAAACTTATAAAAGATATACAAACATATGTTAATTGCATATTTTGTATGTTGCTTATATATTTATATATAATATGGTGAATAATGGTGTACACAATTTATATTTTTTTCCAAAATTTTCATTTTTCTACATGTCCATATCCTATATGATTTAAAATAATATGGAGAATAATGGTGTAAACAATTTATCACTCTTTTCCCAAAATTTTTAAACTAAAAAAAGTTGAGCTTTGAAAAACTTAAAGATAAATTTACATTGGCATTATTTTTATGTTTTGAAAGATTTCATTTGTGATTGCTTATTATATTCGAGAAACAGGTTCGGACCGGTTTGCTAGATCCAACTCGCCGACGCGACTTGTCCATCAGATCTGACCCACGTCGGATGAAAACCAATTTTTAATATTCTTTAGAGTTTTTTTTATTGTTTTCCTTTTTTTAATTCTTTTTCTTTTTTTCTTTTTTTGTCCTTTTCCCTATTTTGTCTTTTACTCCTGCATCTTCTTCTTCAACCCATCTTCTTCCCCGAAGCATTTTTCTTCTCTGCAACTTCATCTTCTTCTCTCTTTTTTGTCGAACCTTACAACTAGACACCACCATCTGCCGTGAAACCAAGCAAAACGTGGCAGGAATATTAAATCCAGACATGAACATCACAGGCACGAAGCCATACGAGACTAAACCTTTGCTGAACTCTTGGTCATACACAGTCAGATTCGACACCTCTCACAAACAAATCATCGAACAGGTAGTGGGCGCTGTTGAGTACAGATTTCAGGAACAAGTTTAGTGTTACTCTAATACTCTATGCATCAGGTTCAGAGCAACGTAGCTCTCACAGACTTATCCCAGTTTTACAGGATTGAACCGAGAGTTCATCGATTTGAAATCCACATTCTCGGTCCCCGAATAGCATGAACAAAACAAAACAGAGCATCCGAGAAAAGGTGCTTACCTGATCGAGAATGGAGCTGCAGTGAACGCGACCAGTAAGTTGGCTCCGGTGGACGAGAAACTCTTCTCTATCTCTCGAAGGAAGCTTCTCCACCCACCTTTCTTCTCCTCAAAACCCACGTTCTTTCTATGGCCGAAGACACCCTGTTTTCTCACAGCGGGGATATTCTCGGTTGTGACTGGTCTCTAATGGCCGACGTTCTCTCTCTCCCTTTTTGCTCTCTGTTTGTCAAGCGAGCTTTCTTCAGTGAATAACCGATTTTCTAAATCCCGAACGTTGCTTTCCCCTGAATTTCCTTGCTCTCTGAGCTTTCTCTGGTTTCTCCACGGCGACCTCTCTCTAGCCAGCCGTTCTTCTACAGCGGAGCTTTTGTCTCTCGCTCCTTCCTGGCCAACCATTCCTCAAAAAACAAACCGCCCTCTTTTTTTATGGCCAAATGATGCCCCGCTTTTTGTTGAGCGAGCGTCCAGCCTCTCTTCTTCCTCCAGCACGCCGTGCATGCCTCCCCTGAATGGAATCTTTTTGTTAGCCTCGCCAACTCGCTGTTGCTACGCCTCATCCTTCGTCACAGACGCTCGGGGCTGTTCTGTCTGTGGCGTCGCGCGTCTTCTTCGCTCATAGACGTGAGCATGCGAAAGAGGAGGAGGCTGGTACTTGGGTTGGGCCTTCTCTAAGCTCTGATGGACTAAGGAGAAATAAAAAATGGGCTCAAAAAGAAATAAAAGGGATGGGCAGCGGAAATTAAAAAAAAGGCTGGGCGAAAGAGTTCTTTTGGCCCACAACTTGCTGAAAATAAATGGGTCAAGCCCCTCACCCGCTGTTGTCAAGCTTTTTTTTTTTTAATTATATTATTATTTTAATTACTGTCTTTTTTAATTATTACTATTATTTGTATTTTAATGCTTTTGCCAAAAATGGACACTTGAACGGTCGACGAAATTCGGATATCAACACTTAACAGACCAGTTAAAAGCATTAAAAAAAAAAAAAAAAAAAGTGATTATCAAATCACATTGGATCGAAAAAGTAGACATTTTAAAGAAAAAGCTGCGTTTGTTTGTATTCTTTTTTTGTTTTTTTAAACACTTTTTCTGTTTTTTTTTTGTTCGCAGGAACAAAAAGGAACGTAAACGTTTGCGTGCGTTTCGATTCCTTTTTTTGTTCTTTGTTCGCGAATGAAAAGCAAATGTAAACAAGAACACAAATTTTGTGTTTTGCATTCAACACTTTTCACTAAACTTTTGTTTTTTTTTTTCTTTTTCTCTTATTTTCTTTCTCTTTTTTTTGGCCGTCGCCGTCCTCGCCATGGCCGGCTGACCCGCCGACGAGGGCCGCGGCCTTGCCCGGCCTCGCGAGGCCGGACGCCATCCCCGGCGAGGCCGACGCGCCGTAGCCGGGCGAGGGTCGGCTGCTGCCATCCATGGCCGGGCGAGCTCGAGCTCACGGGCTCGCCCGACGGCCGGGCGAGGTCGGCCTCGCGGATCTCGGGCAAGTTCGAGCTCGCCCGGCCATGGCGAGGCCGACTCTCGCGCCCGGGCGTGGCTCGATCTCGCCCAGATCCGCGAGGCCGACCTCGCCGGCCGTCGGCGAGCCTCGGCCTCGCAAGCGGTGGCTGGCGAGTCGCGCCCGCGTCCGCCATTGGCGAGCTCGGCCTCGCGAGATCAAGGCGAGGTGACCTCGCGCCGGCTGGCGAGCTCGATCTCGCCAGATCCGGCGAGGCCGAGCTCGCCCGGGCGGAGGCGCGGCCTCAGCGGCCCGGCCGACCAAAAAAGAAAAAAAAATGAAAAAGAAAAAAAGAAAAAAAGGAAAAATAAGAAAAAATAGAAAAATAAAAGAAATAAAAAAATTATCCAAATTTACCAAACATGTTTCGTTTATTTTTTATTCCCGAACAGTTTACCAAACGCGTTTTTTGTTCAAAAATTGTTCCGGAGCAGTAAACACTTTTTTCATTTCTCGTTCTCTTGGAACAATTTTTAAACTAAACACAAAACAAACGCGCCCTTAATTCTACCGAAAAAAGGCTGGGCGAAAGAGTTCTTGTGGCCCAAAACTCGCTGAAAATAAATGGGCTAAGCCCCTCACTTGAATTTGTCAAGTTTTTTTTTTAATTATATTATTTCTTTAATTAATATCTTTTTTTTATTACTATTACTATTATTTGTATTTTTTTGCTTTTGCAAAAAATGGACACTTGAACGGTCGACAAACTTCCGGTGTCAACACTTAATAGCACCGGTTAAAAGCCTTAAAAAATAAGTGTTTATCAAATCACATTAAATACCAAAAAAATAGGCATTTCACCGAACATCAAAGTTGCAATTCAAAAGAATATTTAATAATTTTTAACGAGTCTTCAAAGACACCTTACTAACATTTTCCTTCTAAGCAAGCACCAATGGTCTCCTGCACATGGCAAACATTTATTTTTGACCAGCAATATGGTCCAATCAACCCATATAAAAGTTAACAGAACATTGGAGTTTGTTCAACAACTTTCATATATGACGATCAATTAGTACAACTCCTTCAAAAAGCAGAACCGTGCTTCGGGGTTTAGTATATCATACTTTGGCATTTAGCTTACAATTCTTGTTTCACCATATCCTTTGCCACCGCTGAATCTGTTTTGACCAAGTCATAAGTGTGGCGTGGCAAGGTTCTTTCTTTGAGGAAGAACTCGTCCTTTAGAGTGTGCGAGAAGAAGCAGGAGCTTTTCTGAGTACAATAGTGAAGAGTTACAATAAATGAAGACGGTTTGTGAACATCCTTAATCTAAGACCATAAGACATACAACTCAGTGCCAAGCAATTATCGACATGATGGCACTAGCATACAAACCCTTTAGATGGAGACAGAACAGCGTGTAACTTCTTTCAACATTTCTTCAAGAAAGAATTAGAATGCCTTACCTTTCCATATGTAGATACTTAGTATATTCATTGTATTGATCATACTGAGCGGCCTACTAACAGCAAAAAAATCAAGAGCAGGGTCTGAGAGCCATCTCTGTACAAACCAATCAACTAATCTCATTCCACTTTAGGCATAGCACTTATGTTATATCCTCAAAAGTAATTTGAGCAGCAGCATTTCCTTTTGCAAGTCAAATGAGTATGTAAGTTTTCACCATCTCGTCAAGTCCTCAATCCCAATGTTTCTGTTTTGACCAACCTACAGAAGGCAAAAGCAACCACATGAGGGGAACGCTGTGCCTCTCATATTCCTTCCTCCCTCCAGGATTTGTTTCAACCACCCTATAGAATTTGGGTTATATAGACATGGCTGAAGCCTCAGCAATAACTTGAGTCAAGACCACACAGTGAACGTAACCCATCAGAGTTTTCTCATCACGTGAATTAGCCCTGTAGACTTTGAGGAGAACCAAAAATGACAAGCCAGCCAATGTCAAATAAACAGAGGCTGTCCACAAACAAAGCCAAGCTGAAAATATCCTTTCTACATTAAATGCTGAGGAATTAGTTATACCATTGGCATGCCCTTTTGACAGAGGCAGAAAAACTTTCAACTTCTTTACCATTTCATTGAGCTTCCTTAACTTGTCGACCTCACCAGCCTACAGCAGTAATCCCCCTAACATCCGAAATGTTGCTTCAGTCATTAGCGTTCCTCTCTCCAGCATTTGTTTAGAGCACTCAAAAGCTTCTAGTACCCTTCCACGAGAACATAATCCAATCACCAAGAGATCTAGTGCATGACCATGAGGACGATGCCCTTTGCCCACCAGGTATTCCCATAAATGCAACCTCAATTCAACTTGTCCATTAATACAAAAAATACTTCACCAGGTATTCGCATTAATCACACTTTTAAATACGAAGCAAGCAACCCAAAATTGCTTGGGTTCTCTTTATTTTCTCTGATTCTAAGGATCAACAGTAAAGAGGTAGCGGTCTATTATAGATTGTTTATGCATGTTCTCTTTTCTTATAAGCCTGAATTGCTTGTGTTTTGTGTGCATGTTAAATGAAAAAACTTTGTGCAATGTGACGAAGAACCTAATACTGTTAATCAGTTTAGTGTTCTTGTCCAAATTCCAACACAAAGAGAAGATGACAAATGTACCCACTTCAAGAATGAAAATACAGTATTCTTTTGGTGTCATCGCAGCAGCAGCACGATGACTTAATACGAGCATCAACTTGACGAAATCTTTCCATTTACATCCCTACTTTTAAGATTAGACAAAGCTGGAGGGGATAAAATTAGACCACACATGAACGTTTTATTTTAATATCCCACGATGTCTTCGTTTACGTTCTAAATAAAAGGAGAATACGAGCAAATATTCATTTTTCTCTTATGAAAATTACTCTGGACCGTCTTTTAAGGGGAATATCTACAAGTCTTTCCCACCAAACGTAGAAACCCTCCTCAATTTCTTTAAAGTGGAATTCGTGTATCTTTTTATTTCTGTAATTTTGGGGAGTTCTGCTTTGGTCCCTAGCTATGTACTAAGTAGATCCATTAGCTATTGCACTAAAGAAGCATATGAAGCTAAGAGACGATGCTAAAAAAACACAAAATCAAATTAACTAGAGACAAATACATGTCGACTCAAAGAAATTGTGTACAATCATTGTCAGAGGATCGTTATCAAAACGAATATGGACGGATATGAACGAATATTCGTTCTTATTGGATACTCGGTTATAAACTGTTTACGCATGTTCGCTTTTCCCCGTGAGAGGCGGAACCTTTTCTTGGGATCAAACCCTAGCTAGAAGCAGCAGACATACTCGTGACATTCAAACTATATTTTTATCCTCGAAAAGGGATAACATTTCTATTAACGAAGAGAAAGCAGGAAACAATAGAATCCTATGCGAGAAGCATGGTCCTTCTCGGATACTTTTTTCCAACCTTTATCAATCGACAATCACAGGAAGTTACACCGAAATCTCTTTAACTTTTTTCAAATAAAGGACACCTTTGCCGCTTTCTCTGTACATGTTGCGTCTATTTGTATATAGTTGAAAATGAATTATGTTCATGAAATAGGTCGTAACTTTTTTCTCTATAAGTTCTTCCAAAGCAAGCTGCATAATTGGCTTAAGGCTGACGTTTCGGGTGTGTCAAATATGAAATCCCTCAGAAGGCGCCTGCGCACAGAGGCTATGTCCAAACTCTTCCGAAATCTTCCCGGATCTTTTCCATCTTTATTTCCACTGATAGCGGAAACTATTTTACGGTACAGTGTATTCTCATGAACCATAATCAAGATTTATGGTATTTTATTACTAGAATATATGAGTGAGAAAACTACTCGACTATGAAATCGTATTTTTTGGCTTGCAGCATCAGCGCGCTGGTTATCCTTGCTGTAGGAACGGACGATCCGAACCTCTTGTATTGTTGGGAGAAACGACCTGCAATCATTCATGAGTCCAGACTTCGGGGTGAGCTTGTGGATTGTGTAGAAATGCATTTATTGACATCTGCAGCAACCAATTCAAGTACTGGTTGTTGGAGAAATTCCCATTGTTATTTTGCTAAGAGTGCGAGATTTCAAAACTTTTTAAGACATAAACCTCCTCTCTTTTGGCAAAGCTATCGAATCCCGATTAAGCAAGTGGAATTTCTTTCTCATTAATATCTCCCCACCCGAAATTTCTAGTTATTTGGTCGACATTTCACAAAATTTCTCAGTAATTTAGGTATTGCATGGCAAGGAACGAACTGTAAATTTTTCTTAGTGGAGGCAAGGTCTGGTAAATTATAGCTCCACCAGTAACATAATGATCTTACGCTTAAAAATTCGATTACTCATGAATTTTGAATATTTCATCTGTCTATAGATCAACATCTTCAAGATTATTGAATTGTTTATTAAACTTAAATGACATTAAGGGCCAAATTAGTTGAGAGTAACATGTAAGAGAGGGGTCGACATCATTTAAGGTATTAAGAGCGCATAGCAGAAGTTCAATATTTTTCACCTAGGGAGATCGTCAAAAGAGAACTTAAGTCCGAGCTTCTCAACATATCTATTTAGACTCATGTTCACTCAAAAACTTTAATGAATAAGCTATGAAAAAATTAAGATATGTTAAATGTTTCACTCCATACCAATTATCTAATATGAGAATTTTTTAATACAACTCGTGCGTGTATCTCAACAATCTCCCTATCACGTGTGAGTTTAGTGTTAGGCTTTCTCTCCTTCAATTCATTTACCCTTTTGTATCAACATATCTCGACTTGAATTTCCATCGACGGTCACTTCATCCATGGTCTTTTTTCTCTAAACTGAACCTTGAAGTGTACCATCGAGATTGCATTGCCACACGTTGCAGGGGTAGTTGCAGCAGCGGCAAGCGTTGGTCTCTGGTTGGCATCTCGGTGCAGATCAGGAAGCAACAAAGCAGCGCCATCGCCTGGCACCAAGGCGACGTGGAGGAACAGCAGCAACGACACCAACGGGAGCCCGGTGGTCAGTGAGCACAAGGGCGCCGATCAGGGGTCGCACAGCCAAGGTGGTTTCTGTCGTGCATCCTCTTCCACTGATTCCTCTCTAGCTCTCACGTGTCTCTCAATACCTTCTGAAATTTTGAACTTGCCAGCCTCGTTTTCTGAGGCATAAGTCTAAATATATAGTGTTAAACTAGGCTTTGGCAGGTTTAGATTAGGCCTTAATTAAAATAGCAAGCCGTAACTATAAATTCCTAAATCTAGTGGGCTGAAATTAGAATGAATTGTGCTTCATTCCAGTCAGTCCCCTATGTGAATCTCAGCCAGCTCACTAGGCTCGGCATGGTAACATTTCTTTTCATATGTTGTTTTTGTTCTTTCACTCCCCGAAGTAGAAAAAGAACAAAAATCCATTTGATAATGTCAATTAATTATTTTATTCCCTAAATAGAAAAGTGGCCAGCGAATAGATTTAGAACAGAAACAAGAAGTAGAAAAAAAAAAAAAAAAAAAGCTTCTTATTCCCTAAAATAATTTCTAAAAATAAGTCATTTTCTTTCCTTTCTTTTTGCTTTTCTTTTCTTCTTCTTCCTCCCTATCCGCCGCCTATTGCCGTCTGCCCCCCCTTGCATGCCATCGGTCACCGTCCACCACTGCTCATGCTGCCCAACAACTAGCTAGAGGAGGAAGAAGAAGAGAGGAAAAAAATAATTAAAAATTAAAAGAAATTTCAAATAAAAAAAAACTCATGGGTTGTACCAAATACAATCATGTTCTTTTTCCATTCTAAGAATAGAAATTTTGTACAATTACCAAATGCGTTGTTTTACCGAGAAACTGTTATGGAGAATAGAAATATAAAAAAATTATTTATGAAAAAAAATTATTCTCCGGATTAAAAATGTTACCAAATGTACCCCGGTCTTCTAATGTGGTTGAATTTTGGCCTCTTGCAAGCTCAATTATTGACCAGCTTCGACTCATTTAGGACTTATGCTAATTAAGTTCAAAGCCTTTAGATATTATGAACTCAATTAGAACTTGAATATTCCTTATTTCTAGGTGTGAATTAAACGATATGCTCCTAAAAATCTATATTCTATGCAATTTAAATTTAATATTTTTGTTTAAGGGTTAGAGATTAATCTCTAAAATGGTAGCTAAAATTTACGTATTAACACCACAACACAATGCCCAATTCTCAAAAACCGTGTTGGTCATAAGATTCATTCTTTGAGATGCTCACGAAACATTAGAAATGATTGGAAGTGGAATACCAATCAACCATTGGCTCTAATATCTAAAGTAAGCACAGCTACTCAATGTATTTTTGAATAGTTCGGACTCGTTATAAAAGCATCAAAACATTTGTACCACTTCATTAAAGATTGTTTCAACCCACACAACCTAAGAGACCAATTTGACCCACACAAAGATATCATTGATTAACAAACATGGTATTACTTATGGGAATAGCAAATCCCTTTAGCTATCTCATGTAAATCTGTTCCCCCAACTCACCATGAAGAAACGTCATTTTCACATCTAGCTTCCAATTTGAGATCCTATGCAACGAATAAGGTAAGTAATATGCGAATAGAATTATGTCTTACCAGATGAGAGAACACTTGATTGTAGTTAATGCCCTCCCATTGTATATACCACTTTGCTAAAAGTCTTGCCTTATACTTCGTTACCTCGACATCAAGAAGGCCCTCTTTTCACTTGTAGACCCATTTGCTTCCAATAATCTTCCGGCTCTTTGGTATTTTGACTAGCTCCCATATCTAGTTTCGCCGAAGTGATTCAATCTCTTTGCTCATAGCCTTTAATCACTGTGACAACTCAGAACTAGCCATCGCCTTAGAAGACAATGAAGGCCCATCTATCTCCATCTCGTCACCTATAGTCAATGTAGAAACGATATCTATATAACCATATCGTATTGATGATTTGATTTGCGTTTTCTTTTTGCTCACGACTATAGCTTGTTGTTGCTCTATTGGTTGCTCAGTATCATTGCTTTATGAATCGCGACCTCATCTACAATTTCAACCTCTATTACATTTAAAGTCTATGAGACCTTGAATTAAAGCTATTGATCACTGTTGACATCATGATCTATTTGATCTATTAGTCGTGTCCTAGAACTCCTCTGTTGAAGCATTGCAGTTTCATTGAAGATCGTGTCTCTATTGATTAGAAAATTGGATGAGCAAGGATTAGTGCACCACTACCTCTAGCCTTTCACCCCTTATGCATACTAGAAATATGCAATTCTTCATCCTCAACTAAAGCTTATCATTACTTACATGAGCATATGTTAGACATCCAAATACTCATAATCCAAAGTAATCAATAGGTTTCCCTAACCATACTTTCTCATGAATCTTCCACTATATAACAGATAATGAAGATCATGCCATGTTCATTGCTTCAACCCAAAATTCCTTACTTAGTCCTACATGTGAAAGCATGCATTGAGCTCACTCAAATAAAATTATGTTCTTCCATTCTACAAAGCCATTCCATTGTGGTGTCTTAGGCACTACGAGGTGTCTCACAATCTTTTGTTTCTCATGAAATTTGGTAAAATCTTTACCACAATACTCTATGCCTTTATCCTCCCATGCACCTGATTTGTTTATCTAACTAGTTCTCATTCAATGTCTTAAAATTCTTGAACCAATCAACCATTGGATTTGCTTTAGAAGATATACCAATACCTTTCTCGAATAATTGTTGATGAATGTCAGCATATATCGAGCACCTCTTTTTGAAGGAAATGAAGAAGGGGTCTAGACGTTTGAATGACTGTATTCAACCGGTTGCTTAATCGAATGAATAGTTGCACTGAATTTTGTCCAGCACTACTTCCCAAAGATACAGTGTTCACATAAGTCCAACTTATGTATCATCTAACCTTCCCATGACTCCCTCTTACTTAACATTGCCATAAATATCTCGCTAATGTGCTCCAATAGCATATGCCATAATTGATTCAAGTGAGACCACTCTGACTTACTTGATGAAACTGTATAGCTCTAATCACAGTCTCTTTTAATATATTATAGAGAGTTCTTCACTTTCATCCTTGTTATGGAATCTCAAGAGATCTTCAACACTCCACCTTCAACAATGTATGTCACTCAAAGGCATTAAATGTCCTTAGAAAAATAAGGTTCTTCTTGAGCTTTGGTAAATGCCTTACGTTTGCCACTATGCGCAACATCCCATTATGCATCTGAATCCAAATTGTTTCTATCCCCACGACATTGCAATCTGTGTTATTTCCCATAAGAATTCTACCTCCGTCTATGCCACTTAGAGGCTTAGATCAATGAGTTATAAGTTAACTAAAATATATTAACTGTTTCACACTACACCAATTATCTAACGAAAGACTATTCTAACATAGCTCATTTGTCTATCTCAATAATCTCCCCACCACATGTGAACTTAGCGCTAGGTCTAAAACTCATTAATTTAGGTATTCTTCCATACCAACATATCTCAACTTGAATTTCCATCAACACTTGCTTCATACCTAGTTGCTTTCTCTAGACTGAACCATGAAGTTTGTCAACAAGACCATGTTGCTACCCCACAATGCCCATCGCCCAGAAACCACAGTGGTCACAAAATATCTTGAAATATTCACCAATCACCAAAATAAATTGGGACTAGAGTAGCAATCAAGCTAATCAATCAGCCGTCAGATCTAATACCAATTGTTGGGAGGACTTAGTAGCTAAGTGGCACCGACACACAACATGCGACATGACAAGACACAATACACGACACGTCATTTCTAAAAAATAGAGAATTCTGATACGTGGGGATACATTATATATTAAGTGAATATTTTTATTTTTAATTAATTTGATTCAAATTCACTATTAAATAAGTAATAAAAAAATAGTCTATAATGAATTTACACTAATAATTTTAATAAATCTATTCATAGAAAATTCGAAAGACATATTCATAGCTAATGCATATCCATATTTGGGGACATGTTTCGAATTTAAACAAAAGTTATTGATGAAACTAACGACTAATAAGAAATTAGAATCAACTTATTTAAATAAATCTATGATCTTCTACCATTACCAAAATTTATCATTATTTAACATCCGGTGCTTTTATTTTCTGAAAATCACTTTTTAGCCCCACTTATTTATTTTCTGATAAAAATAATCCCCACGGGGTCCACCCCCTATCCCCTCATTTCTTTCCCTCGTTTCTTTCCCCCCATAACCTGTCACTTCCTTTCTTGAAAATTGAAGTCACCCTCCACTCTCCCCTTTGCTGCCTCCAAAAAGAAAAAATCACGCCAAGCCCCATCAAAATCCTCATTTTTTTTTTACTCTTCTTGCTCAAAATTAAAAGAGGAGGAGACTCAAAAACCATAACCGTTGCTCCTCCTCCTCCTCCTTCTCACACGATTCCTTTCCTCTCGATCTCTACTCTCTCTCTTGATCACTTCATCACAATCACTCGCTGCCTCACCTCTAGATCTTCCTCTTTTGTAGCCGCAACCTCGCCTCTAACCCTCTATCGTGGCATTGTAGTCATGACCCTTCGGGTCACCTTGGTCCCAACCCTTCCTCTAGCCCTCCCTTGTAGTTATGGCCTCGTTGTTGCTCATGGCCTCCCCGCCACTCCTTCTCCCTCGCCTTCGCCCTCCATCATCTTCTTCAAAGATTCTCTCTCCCTTCACATTTGCAAACCGACCTCAAAAACCCACCATGCCTCTTGCAATTCCAGACACGCATGTCGGAATGTGTCAGGAACAATTGATCACGTATCGAAAAATCCAACACATGTTGACCTCATGTCGAAGCATGTTGAAGCGTGTTAGAGCATGTTAGACACGTTAACACGTGTCCAACACAACACAAAAGCTCCTACAATGTGTCCGTGCTTCATAGCTTAGTAAAAACTCGATACCTTCACCTAAGGAGATCATCAAGAGGGAGTACAAGTCTGAGTCCATCAACATATCCAATTAGACCCATCTTGTCATGCCTCGAATCCCGGGCACGCTCACATCCCTCAATGGTCGATTGAAAATGTGATGTCCCAGGACGTGTCGCCAACCCATTCTTTTTTTTTTCTTTCAATTAAGCACATGCAAAAGCGAATTAAATAAACCTCGGTCAACAAACAAACAATAGGGATAGTGAAAACACATAACAAAAGTTGCCGAAAAACAACTTATATATTTAATCACTATTGTCCCTAGGAAGATTAATGATTTACAAGTCCTTACACTAGCAACTTTCAACCGACCCTCTCAAAAACCTTCAGGGGCTAGGGCAACCTAAATTTCACTAGCGATAGAGCTAGCCAAAAGGTGTCGCATCTTGTGCCCACCACATCTGCACTCAGCAAATCTCCACGCTACGGCTCTAAAAAGGTTACCCCATGATGGGGTGAAATAAAATCTTAGCGAGTCAAAACCCTAAACCCCAATTAGGACACAAATTCGCCTCGAAGGCGGTCCTAAACATGCACCATACAGAACTTACCTTGCCTTGGCGTGTTCTTGCACGTTAGCTCATCACATATACTATTATCAGTGCAACAAGCGCAGTTAATAATAGAAACACATCATTTTCATCCTGCAAATAATCATATGGATCCCGATTATAAGACCAAACTGTTATAACACGTCTCATACCGTGCCACACAATTTTGTCTCATAATTAGGAACAGCTATCACAACCATTCAGGTGTGTTCCAATTATTATGACCCATCGGTCACAACCAACTCAAAAGTTGGCTATCATCCAGCATAACTGGGCATCGTCCCGCTCCATCGGGCATGGCATCATCCCACGTATTCATACACATCAGGATAGCATTCCATAAAGGAGTATCGGCCCAACCTCCACTGCAACTAGCATCCGTTGACATGGGGCATCCGAACTTAATCAGACATCGCCCCGCGTACATCAGGAGGGATTCATTATCCCGCATATTCATACGCATCAGGGTATTTAGGTGATCACAAGAGCACACCCTCACTCAAGTCCATTGTTATCTTCCTCATTAAGCAAGAATATCAACAATTCCTTTTAAAACAATAAACCTTGCAATCCTCCCCCCCCCCCTATTTTTTGGTTTAAAACCTTCCGAAATAAATTTGTACGGGGTCCCGTATTTGAAATTAACCCGCCAAACTTTGCACGCATCTAGTTTAAAAACCTCCTCATTTTATTGAGTACATAAAATCTGGCGTTCAAACTCGACACCTCATTCATTTTCTATTTTCTTTTCCAACCACCCCTTTTTTTTTTCAAAACTTTTAGAAATAAATCTGTAGGTGCTCACGTACTTAAAATTAATCCGTCAAACTTTGCACGCACTTATTTTAAAACCCCATTGTTTTATTGAACAAATAATTTTTGGTGTCCAGACCTGACACCTCATTTATTTTCTATTTAATAGTCCATAAGATCACCTTTTGCAATAATAATAAACAATTAACATAGAGTAATCAACCTCATGATATCACACATAAGTCCTCAGCATGCCAAACATCACCCAAATCACAAAATATACGTTATCCAACAAGCAAGACACCAAGAACAACCATTAGACGACAACTGGCCCTAACCGGCAGAAACCGAGTCCACTTACGTGTCTCTACGATTAATTCCAGAAACCTAAACAAACAAGTTCAGAAAATTCTCAAATTTGAATATGTTATAAATGACACTTAAACGAACACTTTTCATGAGAAATCTTCACCCAAATATTTCTAGAATAAGAGTAATAAAGTGCTCAAGCTATTACAAAAATTGTGTTTGTCCTAGAAATCATGTTCTCCAAAATCAGTTTGGTTTGAGGTCCAAAACATGTCCGTTTGATATGAAATTTCACTATGTTAAATTACAAGAATGATGAACAACTTTTTTGGAGAAACCATTTTAAAAATCAAACCATAAGAGTTAGTAAAAATCCTTTAAATACCAAAAGGTCATTGGTTCCTACACATTGAGATTCTGTTTTGCAAATAATGAATCTAAATTTTTTTCCTCTTAAATCCATAAAATCTTGAGCAAAACATATGTCATGGATAAATATGTTTAGAAGATTTTCCAAGAAGGAAGCAACCTCAAAATCTTAGCACATTTTAATCCACAAAAATTGCAACCAGCAAGGGTTCAGTAAACCAATCTACAGGGAAATCCACTAAACCAAGCTAAACCACCTTCATTAATACTAATCTAACCAATTAGATTAGCACTAATTCATATTAATACTAATCTAACCAAAATATATTAACACTAATCCATCTTAAGGCTATTTAACACAAATTTAACCCCATAAGCGTAATTAACAACCTAATCAATGATTAGGGATTACTCATCGGAATTCAACACCGGCAGGCTCACGGCGACGGCGACGGCGACGCGAAGGCGGCAAGAACCTGAGACTACCGTGTCTCCAGCGGAGGCTTTGATGGTGGCGGTTACAGACCTACAAGCTCTCGGTCTAAGGAGCTTGGCTAGACGGTGGATGTAGAGTTGGCGATGCAGCTGGATGTGAAGCGGTGTTGGCTAGTGGATGGAGTTCGCGGCTGTGGTGTGGTGGTGATGGCGTGTGGCCAAGGTGGCTGGTGGCGTGCAGATGAAATGGTGAGGGTGGTGGGCTGGAGACATGAAGTGGTGGGTGGTGATGGATGATGGTGATGGTGATGTGCCGATGGTGTGAAGGTGCAGTAGAAATGAAAGGGAAGTGGGACAAGGTAGTGGACTTGGACGGCAGCAGAGGAAAATAGAAATGGAGTAGATGGGTTGATAGCATGAAGAAATGGAGAAGAAGAGGAGCGTGCGTGAATGGGGGGGGGGAAGATGGGCTGAGGGAAAAGAAAGAATGAGCAAAGAGAAGGAAGGGTCGGTTGGTTTGCGTGAGAGAGAGAGGGAAGGAAGAAAATAAAAGTCCATGCAACAACCAATCCCAAGCCTAGAGGAAATATCTACTCATCATCACCAAGCCACAAAAGTCCTCATGCCCATAAGTCAATAGCTCATCCAATGAAGAAATTAGCCCTTAATTCTCACAATTAAACCACTTTAGGCAGCAAAATAAGCCATTTCACCTCCTTTCCGAATTTTCACTTTTATTTTCTATTTTGTCCAAAAATCGATTTTTCCGTAAAAATTCTGAACTTGATGAAAATTCACCAAAAGATGAGACGATGTCCTATAAATGAATTGTGATACGCTTGCACGTCCGATTCCTGAAACCGAAGTCAATTTCGTAGTTAAAATTCACCGAACACGTTTTTAGTACGACCTAACCTATAGGGTAGCTTTTAGGGATTTTAGCGCGTTTGACCTATAGTCGATAATTTTCAATCAACGTTTGTGCATCTCCAACTCGTAGACGACTCTCGATTGTCGTAAAAATCGCAAGGTTTCAATTACATATACTGAGTATAAAATCGACAGAAAATCAGGTTAGTACCGTTTGACATGAATTTCACAATCACGCGGAATCACTCGCAATTCAATTACGTGATTGTCACGACCTGTTTTTTTCCGACGCTCAATATCAAGGCGAGCGCCCGCGGAGGCTAATGGTTCGGCTAGGTCTATTTTAACTCGGACTCTCCCAAGTCCACCAATTCACGATTTAATAGTCCAAGTTTTTAACCTATGAGTTAATTTTAAAATAGAGTTGGCACTAATCAATTTTGGGTGAGTCGATTAAAATCCCAAGCGAAGTACTAGGGGAAATACTCGCTTCTGCGCAACTAGAGAAATTACGATCGGGCACTCGTTAATCACTAATGCTCTTTCGATACCTAATCTTGTTTAAACCCTAAGAGTTTTTGGATTTTTTTGAAGGATTTTCCATGCATTTGTGAAACCTTTTTCTTTTTATCTTTTTCTCATTTTTTGAATATAAAAAGCATTTTTGGGAATACAAATCATTTTTTGGCTTTTTCTTACTTTTTTGGCTTTTTGGGGAAAATATAGATATTTTTGATTTTTTGGAAAATAAATTATTTTTTACTTTTTATTTTAAACATTTTATATTATATTATAATATTAAAATGCGACTGAGTCAAGTCCGATCCGAGCCACAAGCCCTAGACCCCGCGGGCCCAACTTGGATTTTTTCTTTTCTTTTGATCGCCCAAGCCCACGAGGCAACCACAAGCTTGTCTACGCACAAAATCAGCCCACACGATCAAGCCCATGATTGCTCAGCCCAATTCAATTAAAAAAACCTAACCGGCTTGTGACCAATGCCTTACCCGATTTCCGGCCAAACCCTACTCAAATCCTATTGACGACCCGGTTCCCGTGAGGAACCCTACCCGGTCACAACCCAAAATCGCAGCCCTCCGAAGAGGGGATGGCGGGGACACTGGCGACTTGGTGGCAGCGACGCAACGTGCAGCGGTGGCTAAGGTGTTAGCAGTCACGATGGGGCAACGAGGCAAGCAGCAACGGCGGTGGTGGCGACTAAGGTCGAGATGCAAAGGGGAACGGCAAACTGGGGGCAACTGGAGGTGGCGGATGGCACCTACTGTTACCTGCTCTATGGCGGTGGCGCGACAAGGCAGCGAACGAAGGCGGTGACAAGGGGCTATAGGTGTGGGTGACAATGACGCTCGAGGCGGCTAGGGGTTTCGACGGAGCTTGGTTGACGGCGTCAGGAGGGACAGCAGTAACGATGGGTCCTCAGCTTCTCAAATCTGGCACTTTTCCTTCTCTCTCCGAGTTTTGCTCGCCATTCAGCCTTGGCTCTGCCCACGAACTCCTCCAATTATGATCTCTTCCCTCTCCCTCAGATCTAGGTTTGCAAGCACTCGGGCCTCCCTTAAAGTCTCTCGGGGGAAGCTTGCGACGCTCACCAACTTTCGATCTCTCTCTATTTGTCTCTCGATCCCTTCTACGTGTCGACCGACCTTGGTGCAGTAGGACCGGTGTCACCTCAGCCGTCCACTTGCTTGCTTTGAAGGTGCGTCCCCTTAGCTTGTGTCATACGTCGATGCCTCCTCTTGCGTCCTGGCATCGGGCGCGTCCGGCCTCTGATGCACATGTTGCAGAGGAAGAAGACAGAAATGGAAAGGGGCTAGGCTGACTTGCATAGGCCAAGCCATGGGGGCCCGCGCGAGAGAGAAGAAGGGGCTTGGCTCGTAGGCCTAGCCCTTTTGACTGCTTCTCTTTTCGTTTTTCTTGTTTTTGTTTTTTGTTATTTATTATTTGAAAAAAGGAAAACCTAAGATGAAAAGAGACTAAGGCCTAATTTTAAAAAAACCTAATCAAAATGTAGGTGTCAACAGCTGCCCCTCTTTGAAGGTGAATTTGCAGAGGTTGCATTCAAAGACAAACCGATACCTAAATTTTGTCTATACATATGTAATGGATTATATCTTATTTGGGACTTAGTGTATTATGCAAAATATGAGCAATATAACATTACACATACTAAGACAGATAAGAAGATATTTGTAATTACTTACCAGGAGTGAGTGAGATGGGGTGTGAACCTCAAGTTTAGCAAGTATCAAGGCATCGTCTTACCTGGTGACATGAGGAGGTTGCTTCTCTAGGACCCAAATTATTCTTCGGTCGCTTGTTAGAGTAATAAGTGGTTTGTCTAGAACTCGAACCTTTCTTTAATCGCCTTGACAGGGATTTTCCTTCCTAGGACCCAAACCTTTCTTCGGTCACATTGATGGAAATTTACCTTCCCAAGACTCGAACCTTTCTTCGGTCGCTTGTTAGAGCAATAAGTTTGTTTAGTACTTGAACCTTTCTTCGGGTGCCTTGACGGGAAATCACTTTTCCAGGACTCGAACCTTTCTTCGGTCGCCTGTTAGAGTAATAAGTTGTTTACCCGACCATTCTCAGGGAATGCGCCGACCTTTCTCAGGGCATCGATTTGTTGGGGTGCTTGACCTCAATCAAGGAAACCGGTTGGTACCCGAACTTTCTCGGGAGATGCGCCGACCTTTCTCAAGGCATCGATTTGTTGAGGTGCCTAACCTCATCAAGGACACCAATTAGTACCTAACCTTTCTCGGGAGATACACCGACCTTTCTCAGGGCATCGATTTGTTGGGGGTGCCTGACCTCAGTCATGGACACCAGTTGGTACCCGATCTTTCTTAGGAGATGCGACGACCTATATCAGGGTATCTTGTTGTTGGGGGTGCCTAACCTTAGTCAAGGACACCGGTTAGTACCCAACCTTTCTTGGGAAATGCACTGACCTTTTTCAGGGCATCTTGTTGTTGGGGTGCCTGACCTCAGTCAATGACACCGATTAGAACCCGACCTTTCTTGAGAGATGCACCGACCTTTTTCAAGGCATCTTGTTGTTGGTGCCTAATCTTCGTCAAGGACACCGGATGGTTACCCAACCTTTCTCGGGAGATGCGCCGACCTTTCTTAGGACATCTGTTTGTTGGTGCTTGATCTTCGTCAAGGACACCGGACGGTTACCCGACCTTTCTCAGGGGATGCGCCAACCTTTCTCAGGGCATCTGTTTGTTTGGGAAATACTTGGACATTCACAGGCATCGAAAGAATACCTAAATATTCACAAGTACTAACATGGAGAATACTTGGTTGTTCGCAAGTGAAGAAGGGGTACCTGGATGAACACAAGAACTAAACTCTGAAGACAGCTTAAACAAGTTGATTGTCGATAAGAGAGTACTTAGACAATGGTAGGTACCTAAAGACAAATGGGGATAGGGATATGCTTATCTGGCAATATCTCTAATTTCTGAGAATATGTCTGCTACTTGCACAGTATGCTATATATGCTATAAATTCATGAATTTAAATATGATTCATACATGACAATTTTTTCAGTTTTGTATCATCCGAATTTCATTAGAGAATATTTTGAAAGACAACCTTCATTTGGAATGTAGATGTCTTGAGCATGCCAGATGAGAGACTTTTAGTCTAAAAGGACTTTTCACTCCCTCTCATGGGAAAGGTTGTTTTATCCTGACCATTAATGTAGGTTTTATGAGGACCACACTATCTTGCTGTCATCATGTCAACAAGGGTTCGAGTATTCTTGCAAGTGGTACAACTTTACTGATATGAGAGGTCTTTGTTGAGACCGTAATGTAGGCTTGGTTGTTGGCTCATCAGGGGGGACCATCATAGTCAAGGCTTATGAATGGAACACTGCACGATTATCTCCGGGTTTACAAGTCAAGAACCCTACGAAAAGAGATAGAATAATCTTGCTCGTACTTCTTCGAGCGATGCTTATAAACATATGAAATCCTACGTTAATTGAAGTGCCCCTAGTCTGAAGAGACTTTTACAATGGGACGCAATGTAGGCTTGACTCATGTGTAAAAGGGTGAGAGCTGGTGATTGCCTTGGCATTTGTCACCAGTCTTTCTTCTTACTATCGGATGGAGACTCTATCAATCAAACCACAACAACAACTTCTCTTGGGAATACAATTGACTGTATTTTTTGGTTGGGGGCATTGGCTTTGCTTTTACTAGGCACACTGCTTTTTCATGCCCCTAGTTTTTATTCCAATTTTTAATTCATGGGCATTGACTTTGCTTTTGCTAGGTACACTACTTTTTCATGCCCCTGGTTTTTCATTTTTGTTGTCTAAGGAACTAATATAGGCAAGTTCAAGCACGACACTGTTTGTTAGACTGTTAAGTCTTCATTATTTGTCGGCGCTCCTGGTCATGTTGCTTGAATGGCAATAATTTCTGTTTTGCCTCCATGTAATAGTGAAATTACAGACTCAATTGGTTTGTACAATGAATGCAAGTGCGTAGAGAAAGAATTGCTCTTTGTCATTCTAGGGCACTTAAATTAACGCGAGTGTTCATATGCAATAAAGACACTTGAAGATTGATGCAAGTGCAAGCAAGAAAATTTCTATCCCTCTTCTCACATTTTGATGCCGTCTCGTCTTCGACCTTGCCCCAGTGTGGGGTGGTTCTTGATGGGGGATAGGACAAAAACTTCATTAATGTATAGGGCTCAAAAGGGGTGAGCAATGAAATGCCTCTCAATGTTTTGGTTGTCATACCATTCGCGAGAGAACTCTTTACCATGCAATCATAGAATCTTCTGCACTCATCTCACAAGTGTATAGATGGAGGACTATGTGTACAATATGGCTTGCTTTTCATCATCCTAACGTGCCTCATCCAGCATGCTCAATCAATCTTGTATTCTTCATTTAGCTGCTTATTATGATAATCCATAGTGGAATCAGTGAGTTAGACAAACATTATTATCATGCAAAATTCATTTGGAAACGGCATGCAGCATTTTAAATATGATGGAGTTTGTACTCTCAGAATAAATGAATGGTTTTGCCTCAAAAAGACCATGTTGGCAGCTTTGAGGGTCAACGGAATAGTGTTGTTAAATTTTGAACATCAAAAATGTTATTTATAAATGGGTGTCCATGGATTGTTCATATTAAGTAGGGAAATGACATAAGAAGGATCAGTCAGGGTTAGGGATCTGATCATTGATTTGACAGGCGTTTCTGCTTTTGCCCTTGCAGAAGAGAAGATGTGGAAATAAATCAATCAGTAGGGCAAGGATCACACGTGATTTGAGGCCTAAAAGGTTTTTGTCATTTACTTTAGCGATTACTCAAGACGCCATTCCACTTAGGAGAGTTTGTCATGCCTCTCATTGATTTGTGATCATTATTTTTGAAAATCAGGTGATCCTACAAAAGATAGGAAAGAACGTATTAGTCACAAACTCTTTCAGGAGTTAAACAACTGGGAGCGATACAACATTACCCTTCACTAGTTTACAAATGATTTGATGGACCTGAAGTGCGAGTGGGACATGAAGTCATACGTCTCTTGCTTCGTTAGGTCGATCATTCTCCCGCACTAGGCTAAGGCGCCAGTGGTGTCCGTAGGGCGCTTCTTTTTTCATTTAACTGAACCGGCTTCTAAGTGACACTTCCTTTTATACCAAGTTAGGTAATTTGATATAGGTCACTTGATTTGCCCAAATTAACTATTAAGTTTGATTCTTGAATCCTATGCTTCCTATCAATGGAGAAAATATGTCAAAAGCAAGTTCAAAGAGAGAGAGAGAGAGAGAGAGAGAGAGAGAGTATTGGAAACAATATCAAGTTACCTTTCCCCATAATTTGTTTTTGCTGATTCCTAGGGATATTTGAATGTCGATGACAGACTCTTTATCTTGACTCAATTCAATATCTCTTTTTTATTGGCCTTTCTTATCCGTGGCCATGTATGCATGATTGATGGTTGTTGATTTATCTTCAACGCCTTCCTTCTGTGGAATTTTTCTTTTGTCTTTGACCACATGAACATTAGTAGCATTTGGCAAAGTCATGTACCTCAAGCTTACATGGAATCTGAGATAGACAATCAAAACCTCCAATTCTCTGATGGCAATCACTTCTTGGGGAGAGCATGCATCTGGAGCAAGAAGTGAAGTTTCCAAGCCTTAATGTCATCATAAAAAATAGGGGGCCAGAGACCCGCTTCGATTGTCTAGATTTCCTCCCCTCTTTGAAACATGATGATCCTTTTTGTGTTTGCCCCTGCTTTCTTTGAAAGAGTGTCTTTAAACTTGGTGAGTTCACATGATGTGCTAGCTTCAAATGCCCCCCATCACACTAAGTCAAGGAGATGGGGGGCGATACTCTAAGACATGAAGTGAATAAGTCAGAAAAACAAACATGATTTAACATCTTGTTTTGACAAAAGTTTTGGTAATGAAATGTTTTTTTGTTTTCAAAAGTATATATCTTTGGGGGGAGGGGGGAGAAAGCATGAGGAAACCTAGCCCTCGAGTATTCTTCTTGGATGATATTTTCTTTTCATTGTTGGATAGCATCACCGGGCTAGTTTGGTGTGTCTCCTCATGTCCTCAAAATGTCTTAAACTTTATTTAGTAATAGGTGGATTTAAATTTTGGAAAAGTGATTTCGAAAAGTTAGTTCCTCAAGTGGAACTGATGTTGAAAACAAAACACGCTAGACTTAAGAAAAATGTACAGGTTCCCACATAGGGGAATATGCAAGAAAATTAAAAAGGGTTCTACTTAAGCGAGCCTACACCCATTGCCCCTGATGGTCCTTTGTCGATGGCGCCCATGAAAAGGTCTCCAAATATGATGGTCATATCATCTAGCCCTTCTTTCTTTATTGCTAAGAGTGATACTTCATTGCCTGAATAATACTCGCCCTTTACCAACCCTTGATAAATGTCAGCGTATGTGCTTTGACATTTCTGATCGAACTGACTTCAGAATTGAATACCGCGTTTACTTTGTTGGTGTAATCAGGGAGCGGATTGCTCTAGAATGAGAAAGCTTCAGTGTCTAAAAGGTTTTGGATTCGACTCTTAAGGGCGAAGCACTCATCAGTCGAGTGCCCTACTTCTCCCATGTGATAGCTACATTTTTTGGATAGGTTGTAGTTGGAGAATTTTTCTGTGTTTGGTCACTTTGGCTTAGTCGAGAGGAGGTTCTTATTTCGGAGGATTGTCAAAACCTATGATGGAGATCCCGGAAGTGAAGTAAATTGCCTCCTGCTACTATAACGCTGGGACGGTTGACGTCTGGTGGCCTATTGTTGTCCAGCACTTGTCTGAATTGTTGGAGGATGATTACAAGTCGCATTGACATTTACTAGGGGTTCTTTGTCTTTCTTCATGTTGAGCCTACCCGTGGGTATAGATTCAATGAACCAACCATCCCTCAACCTTATCTTGATTTGATCTTTTATTGGAATGAGTTGATTAAACGATTCGGCAATCGTGGTTACCATTTGATTGCGATGCTCGTAGGGGAGGCTTTTGATAAATTTCTTTCTTAGCTCGAAATCAGTTGGGTCGGGACTAATTTGGGGGGCTAGATTTCTCCGCTAAAGGCATACTCTTTGAATGATTCATAACTTTTTCTTCTTGGTACGCTCAAGATCCTCATGGGTGAGGTAATGTCCATTATGAACTCGTATTGCTTGAGGAATGCCTCACTCACTTCACTCCATGTTTCGAGGAGGTTTATATTCTTCGTGATGTACCACCTCAGGGCAAAGCCTACTAGACTTGATTGGAACAACTAGATCATCAAGGGTGCATTATTGGCGTGCTAGGCCATTCAAACTAAGTACATTTGCAAATGAGTCATTGGGCAAGTCGTGCTATCATACTTTTCAAATTCAAGCATTTTGAATTTTTCTAGCATTGTGACTTTGGAATAAATGGAGAGGTCTGTCGAAGTAGGATCTTGGAGGCCTTATAGTTGTTTCAATTTCTCCTCAAGCTTTTCGAGAAGTTTGTTATGCTTAGTTTTAGACAAACTGTCTAGTTTAGCTTTCTCAATCACTGTTTGGTGCGGATCATCCTCCAATTCAAGCATGTTATTGTCGGTATCTCCACCTTGATCACCCCTGGTATATGATTATGGCAACAATACCTCAATTAAGGCCGGGGTGGGAGTGAGTTTGCCCTGGATGGAGTCTATCTGCTTTGAAAGTTGTTGAAACACATTGAAGACTTGCTTTATTTCACTTTCCATGACCGCAACACGGCTTGGTACATTCTCTTCAGCCATTCTTGCTTTGCTTTTGAGCAAGTCTAGATCGGCGAACATTGACGTTCTGTGATTACGTGGCCATGAATAAACAAGCATGTGTGAAGACAAGGCATAGATAGGGAGTCAGTCCATGATGACAATCTAGTCCTACTCTTTTTGTTTATTCATGAAAAGGTAGAGGATTTCCTAAGCATGGATTGAAAAACGGCATGTGACATGTTAGCATGGACTAAAAAGATATTCAATTTGGAAGGTGAAGAAGGCATGAATTGTAACAATTTTTGAAAAAGATTTCTATCCCTTATTTGAGGCAAATGAAAATTCTTATGGAAAAGAACTTTGTAACATGCTTGAGGAAACAAAAACATCAATTGAAAGTAACTTCTTTTGCAAAAGTTTTTTTTTTTTTTAACTTTATGGTAATTACTTCCGAATTTAAATGACCATGGTACTAAATCCTAGGCTAATCATGGACTGCTCAATATATACAGGAAGGTAAGTAAATTGCAAAGTGCACGAATAAAAATTTACTTCATGTGAGAAAATTGATGATAATCGCACAAACATGTGCATGATATGTGGGGCTCAATTTCTAACTATGAAGGCTTGTTGAAATTAAACGGGTGTCCGCCCGTCGCAGTCTCACGCTAGCAACACACCCCATTAATCTCAGCTAAAGAAATTCGGGGAAAAGAAAGACAATCTCTACAACGCAGTCTCACGTTCAAAGCCGTATCTTTCTTAACACCATCCTAAATATCCTATGGCGGCCAGGTTGTGTGTGCCATGTGTAGTGTTAAAAGAGTAAAGCATGCACAACCGTTTATAATCACAGGACAATTTATTTTAACGGAGTAAAAAAAAGATACTAATCTGCACAAAAAAAAAAAAAAAAAAAACCAAGTCAGCAAAGCATTTAAACAAGATAAAAAGGCCTAAGTCTTCAATTCCCCAATGAAGTCGCTAAGTTGTCGCGACCTCTTTTTTTTTCGGCACCCAATATCAGGGTGAGCACCTGTGGAGGCTAATGGTTCGACTAGGTCTATTTTAGCCCGGACTCTCCCAAGTCTACCAATTCATGACTTAATAGTTCAAGTTTTTAACCTATGAGTTAATTTTAAAACGGAGTCGCCACTAATTGATTTGTGGTAGGTCGATTAGAATCCCAAGTGAAGTACCGGGAGAAATACTTGTTTCTACGCAACCAGAGAAATTAGGATCGACACTAGTTAATCACTAATGCCCTTTAGGTACCTAATCTTGTTTAAACCCTAAGGCTTTTTGGAATTTTTTTGAAGGATTTTCCATGCATTTGTGGAGGAAAAACATTTTTTTTTTGTCTTTTTCACATTTTTTGAACATAAAAAGCATTTTTGGGAATACAAATCATTTTTTGGCTTTTCTGACTTTTTTGGCTTTTTGGGGAAAATATGGATATATTTTTTTTTTTTTTGGAAAATAATTTTTTTATTTTTTTATTTTTTTTATTTTTTTTAAATATATTATATTATATTATACTATTAAACTGCGACCCGAGTCGGATTTCCGGGACGAGTCCGACCCAGGCAACGAGCCGTAGACCTAGACAAGCCCGCGTTGCGAGCCCAGCCTGGATTTTTTCTTTTCTTTTGATTGCCCAAGCCCACGAAGCAACCACAGGCCCGTTTACGCACAAATCAGCCCACATGATCGGGCCCATGATTGCATGGCCCAATTCATTTAAAAAAAAACCTACCCGGCTCGCGACCCATGCCCAACCCAATGACCCAGTTTCCGACCAAACCCTACCCGAATCCTATCGACGACCCGATTCCCGCAAGGAACCCTACCCGGTCACAACCCGAAATCGCAACCCTCCTAAAAGGGGATGGTGGGGACGCCGGCGACTTGGCAGCGGCAACGTGACGTGTAACAATGGCTGAGGCGTTAGCGGTCACGAGAGGGCAGTGACAGCGAGCAACAACGGCGGTGGTGGAGGCTAGGGTTGAGATGCAAAGGGGAACGATGGACTGGGCGCGATTGGAGGTGGCGGACGGCGCCTATTGTTACCTGCTCTACGGCAATGGCGTGACAAGGCAGCGAACAGAGGTGATGACAAGGTGCTGCAAATGCGAGTGACAATGATGGGGAGCGACAGCGACCTTTCAGCTTCCAAATCTGTAGTGGATCGATCGTGGCAACGGCGTCGGGCACAGCTCGAGGCTGGGGGTTTCGGCGGAGCTTAGTCGACGATGTCAAGAGGGACAGCAGTGACGGTAGGTCCTCGGCTTCTCAGATCTTGCACTTTTCCTTCTCTTTCCGAGCTTTGCTCGTCGTTCGGCCTTGGCTCTACCCACAAGCTCCTCCGATTTCGATCTCTTCTGTCTCCCTCAGATTTGGGCTTACGAGCGCTCGGGCCTCCCTTAAAGTCTCTTAGGGGAAGCTTGCGAAGCTTGCTAGCTTTCGATCTCTCTTTGTTTGTCTCTCGATCCCTTTCAATGGAGATGGTGCCGGCCTATTTATAGGCGAGGGAGTCCGGTCGATGGAGAGCTTGGGCTGCCAGTCCTCCGTGCGTCGACTGGCCTTGGTGCAGTCAGACCGGCGTTGCCTCCCACTTGCTTGCTTTGAAGGCGTGTCCCCTTAGCTTGCATCATACGTCGATGCCTTCTCCTGCGTCCCGGCATCGCGCACGTCGGGCCCTGCATCCCGGCATCGCGCGCGTCGGGCCCTGCATCCCGGCATCTCGTACGTCGGGCCTCCGACACGTGTGTTGCAGAGGAAGAAGACAAAGAGGAGGGCATGAGGAAGAAGACAGAAAGGGAAAGGGGATGGGCTGACTTACGCAGGCTAGGCCATGGGGGTCCATGCAAGAGAGAAGAAAGGGTTGGGCTCGTAGGCCCAGCCCTTTTAGCTGCTTCTCTTTTCGTTTTTCTTGTTTTTGTTTGTTTTTTCTTGTTGTTGTTTTTTTTTTGTTATTTGTTATTTATTATCCGAGAAAAGGAAAAACAAAGATCAAAAGAGACTAAGGCCTAATTTAAAAAAAAAAAACATAATTAAAATGTAGGTGTCAACAATGATTCCGTTGAATCAACCTATATCCGATCACAATTCAATTATAACGGTGTCATATTGACCATTGTTGATTATTATGGTCGAGCAGTCGATTTCTGATCAAATTATCTAGTTTTTTGCGTTTATATTCCTTAACGGCCTTAACTAATAAATTAGTTAACTCGTGAGTGATCAATTCCGAGTAAATTTAACCATAAGCGCGTCGATGAAATGCCAATTTCATATATTCGAGACAGGGTCGAATTTCAGGATGTCACACATCTTGACTCAAGAGATTAAGCCATTGAATGAGTTATGAGTCAACTATTATATATTAATTGCTTCACACTGCACCAACTATCCAAATGCGAGACTTTTTTAACGCAACTCATATGTGTATCTCAATGTAAGGAAGTTGTCAACAATTTGTGCACTCTCCAAGTCACTTCTTTTTTTTATGTTGCTAGCTCTTGGATTTCTCTAAATAGATTTTTCTTTGACATGATGTTGATGTAATTTTATTTGTGGTATTGTGACAATACATGCATCATTGCTTAAAGTAAAGAAAAAGTTATGGAAGGTTGTGTTTGGCAACCACTTCAAAGGACCTTTGACAAAAATCAAGCCATTTGGCAAATCTTTTCTGGAAAGTTTTGGGGAAATGCATTATGTTTTCAAAATCCTCTAAAGTCCCTTAGTCCAAGGCAAATCCAAACTAATTTTGAGTTTTATCATTTTCGGAATGGTAATATACTTTTTCTTACAACTTTGCCCTCACTAAACTTTCATAATTTTCGAAAAGCACTTACCTCACACAATGTCGTTCAGGCGGCCAATGAGCTAAATTTGGCCAAATTTGGACTGGTAGCCCTTGCTTGAAGTTGCATTACCTTTGGTGGTGAGGGCCGTCAATGCTAAATTTGGCCAAATCTGACTCGTTGATTGCATAAGCCCTTTGCTAGTATGAGGTTTTGTTATTTAAAAAAAAAAAAAAAAAAGCAAAGCTCCTTTGTAAAGTATGATTTTTCTCAACACCATTTTAAATTAAAGTTGCTTTCCAATACACTATTTGCATTTCGAAAAACCATTCTAACTTGAATTCTTTTATTATTATTTTCAAAAAAAAAAATCGAAAAGCTTGATGAAATGCAGCTAAAGTGGTTTATAGCAATTGTGGCTCTATATTATCTGAATTAATAAAGTATAGATGTCTCACAAGTATCAACTATACAAACAATTGGACTGATGATCGCATGATCTAGGTGAGTCTTAACAGCATCCAGAAGATGTAATTTGTAAAGGACGGGACTAATGATTGCACCTCTCGAAAAGACTTGCTCTCCAAATGGAGCGTTCTAGTTTCATGACCACTCAAAAGAGATTTACATAATTTGATCAAAGCATTAGTACTTACTTTACAAAGAGAGTCTATCACAAATCAATCGTTACAATCGTTCACATACTCAAATGTTTCTCAAATTTAAAGTTACATCCAAACTTATAATTTCATCTCATGTAATTGATTGATAAAATAATCACAAAAAATTATTTATCGTCCGTAAATACTCACGTTTTCACAAAGAAAAAAAAAGAGATTTGGCACGGTTTACGCAACTGAAATGGACTTATAGAATAGAATATCCCAATTTCAAAAGGAAGAGTTTTATAACTGCAGAATCAAATCAAAAAGGAGATAATATAAAGCACAGCGGACAATTCACTAAAAAAAATCACATTTATTAATGAGCTTTAATTATCTTTTAATAACTATTGTTAACATGAGAAAATCAAAAAGTTGTAAAGTAGGGTTATTGAGAGAGCCCACTTGAGCAACATAGATAGGTCAAGGGAAAATTGACCAAAACTGCTAAGCCTATTGTATGGACACCAATTAAATCATAAACTTTTCAATTATGCCAATTTAATCCTAAACTTTTGGGCAATTTGTCAATTCAGGTATAAACATTTCAACTATGTCAATCTAGTCATAGACTTTTAGATGATTTGCCAATTTAGTCTTAAATATTTTGACAATTTACTGGTGTAGTCATTCTGACCAAACATCCAAATAATAGGTTAAGGACTAAATTGATAAATCTTCAAATAGTTCAAGACTAAATTGACTCAAAGAAAGGTTTATGATTAAATTGGCAAATCATTAAAAGGTTCAAGACTAAATTGGTGCAATTGAAAAGTTTATAATTGAATTAGCTATCATGTCAATAGGTTTAGGACTTTTTAAACAATTATCCTAATAGGTCAAGTGCATAACATCAACTTCATAGAGGGCCAATTTGTTACTTGAATGTTGTATAAATGGTCATTAATTAAACTTTAGAATATAGTTTAGTGGGAAATCTTAACCCTACAACCTAGTGAAGTGGAAATGGGATTAGGTTTAACATAGAGAGCCAATCTGTTACTAAAAAAAAAAATAGTTGAAGGAACAATCTGTTTTAGAAAATAATACTTGTACTGGCCAAGAAAAGAAAATTTATGGACAATTTTTTTTTTTTTGGTCGAAACTACCCATATATTAGATCAACAGGAGATACAACCCGATGCTAAAGCATCACTAAATACAATATCCTGGAAGAGAAAGGGAGGGAAAATAAGCCAGTTACAAACCCGCCCTTGATCCTGGTGGGCTTTGGCAACCCAATCAGCTGCTAGGTTTGCTTCTCTGCGAACATGCTGGAGTGAGAGATTAGGGCATCAAGAGATCACATCATGAAGAATAATGAAGAGGTGGCGCTCCATCCATGGCGGCAGCTACTTCTCCAGAACGATCTCCACCAACAACAGGTAGTCTGACTCCACCACAACGCGTTCGAGATGAAGCTCCTGCTGGATCAGATGTTGGATGGCTAGAATAAGAGCATAGATCTCAGCTTGGAAGGTCGAATGAGATGGAACACTTTGTGTAAACACATCAGTAAGTACTCCTTTGAAATTCCTGTAAATACACACTACTGATCCTTCCTCTCTCCTTGGTTGAAAAGCCCCATCAATATTACATTTGAGGCTACCTTTTTCTGGAGGTTTCCATCTCCGATCTGAGCTTACAATTGATTTTTGAATCCAATGTGCAGAGGGGTCAATAAGCGTCAATATTCGACTTTGGGCTAGGGTGTTCTCCATGGCTTTGATAGGATCTGGGTTTTGTTGCCTGAAGATTGCATTGTTTCGCTAGCACCAAATCTCCCACAACAAACTGGTGAGCACTTCAAAAACAGGGGAAGCCTTAGGAACGATGGCTCTGGCTACAACCCACTCATCAAAACGACGCACAGAGGTAGGTGAAATCGATACCCTAACCTTAAAATGAGTCCAGATATCTCTTGTCCAAGTGCAGAAGAAAAATAGGTGTTCGATTGTTTATGGAACCTTGTGGTTACAAAGGGTGCAGAAGGGGGTAGGGGAAATATGTCTTTGATAGAGGTTTGCTTTAGTAGCAAGGGAATTTTTACACGCTAACCACATAAAAACACAAATCTTAGGAGCAGTTTTCATGTGCCAGATCTTCCTCCATAACTAAATAGGATTCTAATAAGAGGATGAAGCTATATTAAGTGGGGCATGTTGGGTCGAAGACACATAATGGTAAAAACTTTTAACTGTATATTCACCTGAGGAAGTTGCAGTCCAAACTAATTGATCATTTAGAAGTGAAGGATTTATAGGTATGTTTAATATCACTTTACTGACCTGGGCATCAAAGAGGGTAGTGATAAGATCCGCATTCCATTCTGCATTAGATGAATCCAATAATCAGCAACTACAATAGGTTCACCCTCAGCTGCTATTCCTCCTATTTTACCAATTGGAAGCCAAATGTCTTCTTTAATTCTAATCGTGGATCCATCCCCAACTAACCAACGAAGTTTAGGAAGAATGGTATCTCTTCCCTTTAATATACTCTGCCACCCCCATGAAGGTCGATAGCCTAATCGCGTACTTTGAAAATAGGAATTCCTGAAATATAATCCCTTGAAAAGCTGACTCCATATAGCATTAGGTTGTTGAAAAATACGCCAAGCTTGCTTACCAAGCATTGCCTTATTGAAATTGATCAGATCTTGGAATCCCATGCCCCCAGATTCTTTTGATTGCTTTAAATATGACCAGTTTTGCCAATGAATACCTAATTTGTTGTTGTTATTGCTTCATCAGAATGCTGATATCTTCCTCTCTATTAATCTACAGAGCGACAGGGGAAGCTTAAAGATGGACATGGCATACTGAGGTAATGCCTGAATTACTGATTTCAGTAGAATCTCCTTGCCACTTTTTTATAAGAGTTTTTCCTTCCAGCCAGCTAATTTAGCATTTAGTTTTTGCCAAGATCCAGGAGAACATCTATCGTTTGGAACGGCCCCAATTAAAAGGGATGCCCAGGTACTTTCCATAACTACTCACCACAGGTATTCTCAGTTCTCTTGCTAAATTGTTTTGTAAAGTCAGAGGACAATTTTTGCTGAAAAATAGACTAGATTTGTTCCTATTGATGAGCTGACCCATAGCTAGACAAGACCGGTTTAATATATTAGCAAGATTTTGGCATTCAGAAACTACGGCTTTTAGGAAGAATATTGAGTCATCAGCAAAGAACAAATGGGATAATGTATGACAAGCTCTATTAAATTTGATCCCATGTAAGTGGCCCATATCCACAACTTGCGTTATAATAGTCGAAAGAGTATTTGCAAGTAGAATGAAAATATATGGGGAGAGAGGGTCACCTTGTCGAATTCCTCTAGTAAGCTAAAAATAAGGGAGTTGTTCCCCATTAAAGAACACTAAAGGAAGTCGTTGTGATGCAAGCCATGACCATAGTTACCCATCTGTTAGTAAAGCCCAACTTCTATAAATAGGTTGTTAGGAAATCCCATTCGACCATATCATAAGCCTTCTGCATATCAGTTTTCTAAATAAGATTGAATCTTTTCTTGCATGTTCTTACTTTAAACTGATGAAGCACTTTTTGCACTACCATTATATTATCTTGAATCTACCTACCACTTACAAATGATGCTTGTTTTTTTGAGATCAAACTAGGAAGCCAAGGCTTAACTCTGTTAGCCATAACTTTTGAAATAATTTTGTAAGCGAAATTACAAAGACTGATGGGACGGTACTGGTCTATGCTTTCTGGATAATGAACTTTAGGAACTAGAGCTATAATCGTTCTGTTTAATCTAGGAGGCATACAACCTGAGGTAAAGAAATCTTGAACTGTTTTGATGAGAGTTGTTTTGATGATACTTTAGTGATGCTGATAGAAAAGGCCGTTAAGGTCATCTAGCCCAAGAGCCTTGGAAGCACCAAACTGGAAAGTAGCTTGGTACACCTCCTCTTCTATTACCCCACTCATCAATTGTGCATTCATTTTTGTTGTTACCACCGCTAGACATTCTAAAAAGGGGCCGAAATCACGGTATCCCACTGACTAATATAATTGAGAAAAGAAACCCATTGTCATCGCCTTTAGCCGTGCTGGCTCCCTTATCCAGTTCTAGTTTTCATCCTTAAGCATACAAATTCTATTTCTTTGTCTTCTTTGCACTATACAAGCATGAAAAAATTTGGAGTTTTTATCACCCCATTTCAACCAGTTAATACGTGAACGCATAGCCCAAAATTGCTCCTCTTGATGCCACAGTTTTTGAATTTCAACTCGAATGGAAGTGGCTAACTCCTTATCTCCAGTCTGATAGAATTTCCTGTTAGTAATTGTCTGCAGTTGTTGCTGTAACTGAAGTATTCGCAGATGGCCATTACTGAACCGTGACTTGCTCAGCTAGCTAGCTTAACAGAAACTGCCTCCAATTTAGAGGCCAAAGAGGTATTACTGCTTTTCCATGAATGTTGAATTACCTCTTTACATTCTTGATCTTGACTCCAGAAAGCTTCGTAATGAAAAGTCTTTGCTCGCTTGACAGGTTAAGAAGAAGCGTGCAGCAGGATAGGATAGTGATCCGAGCCTATAGGTGGAAGAGCTAGCACTTCTGCAGAAGGATATGATAACCTCCAATCCAAGGAGCAAAAAACTCGATCTAACTTCTCCTTCACCAGGTCATCCCTTGCTCTATTATTAGACTAGGTAAATTGACACCCTTTACTTTCCAATTCTAGTAAAGCACAGTCACTGATCAAATTTCGAAAGGATGTCATTCGAGAGTAAATAGCTAGTCTTTTGCCTATTTTCTCCCAAGGGGAAAGGAAATCATTGAAGTCCCCGACGCACAGCCAAGGTAAAGGATTTGCTGCACAGATTGCCCTAATTGTATCCCAAAACTCCTGCCTAGCCTGATAAGTTGAAGGGGCATGCAAGCATGTTAAATGTATCGAAGCAGCTGTCAAAGGATCAAGAACTATGAGATCTACAAAATTCTCCTCCGAGTGTAAAACAATGATATCAAAAAGGTCAGTCCAAAACACTGCAAGTCCTCCAGACAAGCCTACAGGATCCCTTAAGAAAGAGTGAGGGAAGTGAAACCGACGCTGTAATCTCTTGACAACTGACTCTACATTCTTTGTTTCCATTAAGAAAACTAAATCGGGCTTTTCAGAGGCTAACAAAGCCTTAAGGGCTTCAATTGTCAGGGGATTGCCCAACCCCTGACAATTCCAACTCAATAGTTTCATTTGAAGAGTGGTGGTTGTTGAGGGCCAGACGCCAAAGCCCAAGGAGCAGGATCTTCTACCACAAACACAGGGGTATCCAAAAGCTGAATATGTAATTTATATGAATTAGGATTTCTTTTGTAAGTATGTTACCATGCATAATTAATCACTCTTATAAATATATATCACGTAATTCTAGTTAGGGTTAAGTCATCATAAACACTCATCTGTTCATTCTCTCTCTCACTAAATATCAACAGGCAAGAGGTAAAATTCTATTATAGATTGTTTACGCAGGCGTTAATTCATGTTTCGAATATGAGATTGTGTACAGAATCCGACCTGATTGAAGGATATCGACTGGTTAAACCAAATCTGATAGGAAAGAAATCTCAACATCTCACTTTTTCTACTTAATTAGAACTTATCTTGAAGGATATATTCACGATATATAGAGAGAGATGCTTTTGGTCTTTGGGAAGTCTTCGTACGATATTCAAGAAAAGTACAGATCTATTATATTATCCATGATTAGTGGACGTCTTCAATCAATCCAGCCACTTCAAGCATGATGCCGCACAAAAGGTTAGAGGCTTGAGTCAGCTTGACCGGGTGAGCTTCGCGTCTTTTGAGATCGCACGAAGAGGAAGTTGTCAACACTCGATTTTTGCGCTACGAGTTCTATGTCCAATGCTAACGATCTAGGTGTAATTTAAGTGGGAGAACCCTGCAATGTGTGAGCGTTTTCATTTTACAAGTCTCCGATTATATAGGTGGATTAATTGCCGTTAACTCTTTCAATGAGGTAGATATCAATACTTAGACCGAAATTCATTTATTAAATTCACATTGATTTAATTATAAGATTCGATAGTTTTTGCATTATTTTATGACATTCCTTTCCCTATAGCCCTAAAGTACTTGTATTCTATGCACATGGAAAAAAAAAAAAAAAAAAATATATATATATATATATATATATAGTTTGTCCAGTGGGACGTGGGAACCCAATATTATCACATTCAGTTTAGTGTTCCGGTCCAAAATCCTATACAAATTCAAGAATGACAAACGGGGCACAGGCTGAGAATGAAAATACTTAGGATGAAAATAGTAAGGTTCCATTTGTTTTTCAAAAAATGAATGATTTAGAAAATATTTTTCTAAAAATGATCTCCTAAAATGTTAGCAAAATGAATGAACAAAAATATTTTAGCCATCCAATAAAATATTTAGACTTAAATTGAAACCATTTTTTATTAACTAATTATCTCAAGTAATACAAGTGATCATTTTTAGGAAAATATTTTTTAAATCATTCAATTTTGGCTAAACAAATCAACCGTTAATGTATTCTTTTGTTGTTACCATAGTAACATGATGACTTCAATTGAGCAATTGAGCATCATCAACTTGACAACATCTGTCCATTTTTTCGACCACAAAAAAAAAAAAAAAAAAAAACTGTCCATTTACATCGGAATAGCTTAAGATGAGCCGAAACTACCGGGGGATTAGGCTGTACATCACCACTACTAACATAACTAAATCTTTGCGAATTTTTTGTTAAACTTTATCAAAATGTGGGCGCAACGTCATATGAGAGTGACTTGCAAATGGGCGACAGCATGAGTGCCCTGCAATTCAGCTCCCTTCACGTGATAGCTGGCACCTGGGTAACTCCAAAAGAAATTGTGCCAAAGCACACAAGTCGATGATAATGTCCAAATAGTTTAAAATTTCTTTTATGGCATTTACATAATACATGCATCGCTAAAATTTAGACAGTAGGACTAATGATTGCATGATCTTGGTAATGTCTCGATACCACCTAGACCATGCAAAATTTATTTTTGTAAATGTCACGACTCACAATTGCACGACTCGGAATGACCGATCACTACAATCGATTCATCTACATCAAGCAGTCTTCTAGACTAACCGATGGAAATTCCTTGACATTTAAACTATTAATCACAATGTTAATGAATATATATTGTAATAATGTTATTTACTTTTCCAGGAAAATTTCAAAAAAAAAAAATCCTCTTTAATTATAATGTTGAAAATTAAAGAAAGCGACAAAATGGGCGGTTTCCACGTATGGTTCTTTCTCGCAAGAAGACATTGCTCCATTTAAGATAATCATTACTTTACGAGCTGCAAAATAGTTGTTTATGTCTGGAGAAACAAATGCAAATTACTTACTTTTCCAGGAAAATTTCAAGAAATCCTCTTTAATTATAATATTGGAAATTAAAGAACGCGACAAAGTGAGCGCTTTCCACGTAAGGCTCTTTCTAGCAAGAAGACATTGCTCCATTTAAGATAGTCATTACTTCATGAACTGCAAAATAGTTGTTTCTGTCTGGAGAAACAAATGCAAATTGCACAATATTTGTAGGGGATGATGATTCGGTTTGGAAATTAAAAACTTTTCCGGCCTAACATTTGGTAGAAAATAGCAGGAAGTCAATATGCTACCGATATACCTCAGCATCAACAACTTCTTATTTTTTTTTAAATCATAGGGGACTTTGACGTTATTCTGCTAATTTTCATCATTGTATAATATCCATTTATTTGTGAAATATGTGTCATTATTTCGACCCAAAAAGAAATATGTATCATTAATATTTTTTGATGAGGAATAAATTTTTTATTGATAGTTCAGTATCATTTATTTGTGGAGTTTATTTTGAGAACTTCTTCAAGACTAACCGAATTCCGTTGCAACATTCAAACTTTTTCAAAATCTCATTTTATAAATTTAGTATAATCCATTATTCAAAGTTTATTCACTAATTATAAAGGGACATTAATTATCACCATGAATTATAAAGTAATAGGATTAATTTTAGGATTGAATTGGCAAAAGCGCAATAGGTTTAGGACTTTTTAGACAATTTTCCCCATTAATCATAGGGGTCATCACTAATTGCACATTTGGTCATATTTATTAATGAAACAAGGGAAATGTGTAATATATTAAAATGTACTATTATTCAACTAATATTATGATTTGATTATGTTTGGGTAAAATTTATTTTAAATACTTTTCTTATATTCATCTTATTTGTAAAATCCGCCGTGTAATTTTTTTTAATAATCCACTAATAATAAATATTCATCAAATATGGGCTATCATATTGTTTAGTTTCTCCAATGATCAACTAACATCTTTTATTTATGTAAAAATATTGTTACATCAGGTACCCATATATTAACCAATTCTTTCAAAAAATATCTAGATTGCAAAGTACTAGGAGTTGTCTTTGATTATGCATCTAATCATAAAGGTCATCGTTGACTATATTCATTGTCAGAATTATTCATTTAATATTACTCATTAAAGATATACTGTAAAAGTTTTATAATGACGATTCTTTCATTTAATTTTTAGAGATGAGCTATAATTTTGTAGTGATGAAATTTATAATTGAACGTTAATGTCATTTGTTTGTCAGATTTCTTTTAAAGATCCTTCAACTTCATATATTGATAAAATATGCACTATCGTGTTTTATCGCCTTTTTAAAGTAACTTTTTCTTCAATAAATGGTTTGTGTTAATGGGTAACTCGTTACTATCTTGCTAATGTTCATTTGTACGCAAAATATGTGTTATCGTCTTATTAAAGTCATATTACATCATTCATTTTTCATATGGACTACCATGCCATGTGATATTTTACTGATAAATATTATTTGGGGTTAATATCACAAAAAACCCCAAATCGATATGCTTGTGATAATTTACCCTAAACTAATTTTTTGATCATGAAAAACCCCAACGGTACACCTTGACAAATTTACTCCAACCTAATTTTTTTTAACTAAAAAAGACTCTAAACCTATATATTTGTGACAAATTTATCATTCGTTAGTTTCTGTTAAATTGGATTAAAAACAAGAAAAACCATAAACTAATACATATATAACAAACAGAGGGTAAAACCTCAAACTAATACACATATCAACTGTCACATGTCATCTTACTTAGTAATTTGACTATAAAATTTAACAATAACTAATGGAGGTAAGTTTACTCTAGGTGTATTAGTTTAGGGTTTTTGGTGGTATTAACCCTATTATATATTAAAACTTCAACAATTTGCTCCATCAACCTAAATTTCAACCTTTCAGAAAAATTCAAACTTATTTTTAGTGATACGTATCATCATCTAATTTAAGATCCAACAACTTGCTCTCATCAACTTGGAAAATTACTATAATTTTAGTGCTACAGTATTTTTACTACTAAAAATTTTAGCCGGAAAATGTGCACTCATGAAATATAGCTTTTCAAACATTTAGTTTTTCTTTTTATAACAGATGCCAGAATTTGTTCCACCAACTTAAAAATTTAGTCTATTGATATTTCAAAATAAAATCTTTATATGCGTAGATAATGTATGCATAACTTGGCGTAACGGTCCCCTCGCCGAGGCACTCCTCCTAAATGTCGCAAAATAACTCTTAGCAAATGACACGAAATACACATTAATCTATAAATAATATAATAAATCTATCAGGGATTATTGCAGAATTGCAATGACATACTTGTCAATTTTCAGCTGTACTTTTTTTTCTTTCCAACTTGAAGTATTTTAACGGAGAACTATAAGGGATATGAATACCGAATTTTAGTCTGAATATAATTTCAGTTGCAATTAATTGTTCGCCCACGTATTCTGCAAACAATTTAAAGTATATAATGCAAAATGCATTATAAGCAAATTTCATGTAGCCAAAAACCTATTTCGCATTAAGGTGCTATGAAGGACAATAAATGTATTGTGTCAACATAAAGAAAATATACTACGCTCATATTATGCCAAGCAAAAGGGGAAAAACTCAAAATAAAGTTGGCGAAAGTTGATTTTGAGATTTTGTGGGGACAGTAAGCTGGAAACGAAACCCATGCAAAACTAATAATATAAACACTTTTAAGATGAATGTCGTTGTTTTTCAAATTTTTTAAACTCTCATACAATGATAAGAATCGCAAAAACTATTCTATCGTATATACTTAAAGTTTGAGCCAAAAGAATGTTTCTTCCTATGTTTGCCTCATGGAAATTCACTTTGTCTTTGTTATTGCAAAATGACAAGACCGTCATGTGACAAGACACGTGATACAGTTGTCATGTGGCCTGCATTCAGTCAATAAACGTTTAATTTAATGATATGTTATTTCTAACCTTCTATCCATAAATGAGTTTAAATTGCGTGAAACGGACAAAAAGAAAGTATAAATCCATATTTTATCTCCTACTAAGTTTAAACCATAGAGATAATGAATAAATTAAATAAATTGTCTTCAAATATACTTTTAATTGACATGATTTATTTTAAACAAAATTTCTTAACTCTAATATATTCCCGAATGGTATAGTTTAACTAAATCCATTAATTATTGATAATACAAAATCTCTTCATCCAAATTTAAAAAAAAAATTAAAAATTTTAAACTAATAAAGAAAGTTGCTCTACAAAAAAGGGATTTATCAAATTTAAAAAAAAAATATATAATCAAATCCTAAAATTTATCAAATTGATCAAATCAAGTCATTTCATTGATAATATTTTTTAAAAAATTTAGAACTTGATTGCACTTTTGTGATAAGTTTTAGAACTTGATTATACTTTTTGAAAGTTTTATGAGTCAATTGCACTATTGTGATAAATTTTAAGACTTAATTGCATTTTTTCTGAAAATTTTAGGACTTAATTACACTTTTGTGATAAGTTTTAGGAATTCTAATGCACTTATCTCTTATAAAAACTAACCAAAAGTAGAACAATAAAGACAACACTCGTGAAATTATTAAGTTGTTTAATTCAAATAATTTGAATCAGTGTATAAAAAAAAAGAGTGAATAAAGAAATGCATTTATTAAATATTTCAAAAAATGGATGACGACAAACTCATACATTATGTTTCGTAATACAGCTTTGTCTTTTTTTATTGACTACTTAAATACCTGAGTTAAACTAGAAGCAATGGATAATGAAAAAGACTTTTAAAGGCTTCATTTGTTTTCGCGAAAAAGTGATTTGAAAAATATTTTTCTAAACATAATCATTTATCTTGCGTGAAATAATTACCTAATGAAGAATGTTATCATTATTAATAGCAATTTATGTCTAAATATTTTTGCAAACGTTGAAAATATGATTTGTACATTCATTTTTATAAGTGACATGAGGAATCGTTTTTCAAAAAATATTTTCTAAATTACTCAGTTTCACAAAATAAATGGAGCGATCTTCTTAAAAGAACCGCCCTAGGATAACGGCCACACACTATTCTAGTTGTAATTGGCAACGGGAATTGTAGAGCGGTGATATTATTCAATAAATAAAAAACTTATTGGAAAGTTGAACAACTTTATTTACAGGTCAAAATTGCTCCAAAATAATACATAAACAATGCTTAATAATTCTAAAAAGAAGGAAAGTAATTAATAGGTAAAAGACATACTAACATACCTTTGGATTGGTAAATTTGACTAATGATAACTGAGTTTTAGCTTATTTCACATTCAAGCAATTGAATTTCAATTTTTTGATCACTCAATGCTTTTCTTTTTTATACAATGGATGCGCGGTGATTTTGACAATATTTGATAAATTCTTTATTAAAATATTGATATAGTGGCCACGTAACAATGATATCATGTCAAAAGAATTAGGTACATATCTATCACATTGATATTCATCAAAAAGGTAATTAGATTCAATCAAAGTGTATAAATTGAAAAAGAAAAAATGAACATGTAGTGAATTTGAGGGATTTATGAACAAATTGGTGACATGAGGGATGATAATTTTAAACATGGATCGACTTGTCTAGAAATATTGACATTGGTAAATTTGAGAACGATATAAATGGACATGAATTTAAGAGACGTGACTTTTCAGCATGTCAAATGGAAGTATAAGACCCTATCCTCACACAGTGAATTTGGCAAATGCATTTCCACTTTTCTAATCATTGGATTCTAGTAGACCATCATGCATGTCACTGCCCGAAAGACCTGGATATCCCCCTTCCTGGGCGGGAAAGAGAGCGCCGCCGGATTAAAGATTCGTTCTCACAAAGGGAAAGGCGACGGGGGGATAAAGCTGCCCACCGTCCAGCCACTGTCTCCGTTTCAGTGTTCCCTGTAGTAAAATTCATATTATAATGAGCCGGGAGAGGGAGAGGGAGAGAGAGAGAGAGAGAGCCCAGGATTCGAATTCCATCATAATGAGCCCAGGACTCTTACGGGTTTCCAATGGCAACTTTTAGTAAGATGATGATTCAATTTGACCAACTCAACAGCAGGCTTTTCCCTCCTGTTTCTCCTCCTCCTCCATTGTATCCAAGCCTCCTAAACAAGCGAGCGGCACAATTCCAACGGGAATCCTTTTCCATCTCTTTGCCCTCTTCCTTTCCCCTCCGCTTCTCTTCTATTAGACATAGCCTAAGAGCCAGGCCACAATTCTTCGTGGCCTCCTCCTCCATCCCTCCTCCGTGGGTTCACGATGCGTTCATCAGTTACAAACATTCTGACACGCGCAACTTCGTGAGCCATCTCCATGGTGCTTTCCAGCAAAACAAGATAAGTGCCTTCGTCGACTACAGTCTAGAAAAAGGACTAGAGATTGCACCAGCAATCAACGAAGCGATAGAGCGTTCGAGGAGCGCGATTGTGGTCATCTCTCAGACCTATGCCTCCTCGCCATGGTGCCTGGAAGAGTTAGACAAGATCGTCGAGTGCAAGGAAAAGAAAGGCCAGCTGGTGTTCCTTATTTTCGTGGATGTCGATCCCAGAGAGATGCGTGAGCAGTCCGGACCTTTCACGCGGATTGGCGAAAGCGAGAAGGGTTTCGGGCAAGAGGATGCCGACAAGGTCCAGAGTTGGAGAGCTGCTCTCCGAAAGGCCGGCAATCTCACCGGTTGGTCTCTCGGAAACAGGTACTAACTCTCTCCCAATCTTTTGGTCTATGGGCAGCACGAATATTTGGAAACGGTTGGAATCCTTTAACTAGGAAACAAACTTCCCTAGAATAGGATTCCAACTCAATTACTTGGTCCATCAAAGAGATTACACTGCAGCATCTTTTCACGTGTTGCAGAAAAACAAACCAACATTTTATGCTATTACAATTGTTAAAGTTTCGATTTTTACGGATTACCGGGAAACAAAATGTATATTTTGTGTTATGAAAATTGTTAAAGTTTCAATTTTTACAAATTGCAGGGAAACAAAATCGAAATTTTGTGCTGTGACAATTGTTGAAATTTCAATTTTTATGGATTGCAGAAAAGGAAACAGACTTTTTGTGCCGTGACAATTGTTGAAGTTTTGATTTTTACAGATCTTAGGGAAGGAAACCGGCATTTTGTGTCATGACAAATGTTAAAGTTTCAATTTTTACGGATTGCAGGGAAACTAGCGACAATTTATGCTATGACAATTGTTAAAGTTTCGATTTTTACAGATTACAGGGAAAAAAAACCGACATTTGTGCTATTACAATTGTCACAGTTTCGATTTTTATGGATTGCGGGGGAAGTAGCAACATTTTATGTTATATCAATCGTTAAAGTTTCAATTTTTATGGATTGCAGGCAAACAAAACTGACATTTTGTGCTATGGCAATAGTTAAAGTTTTGATTTTACGGATTGCAAGGAAGGAAGCCAACATTTTGTGCTATGACAATTGCTAAAGTTTCAATTTTTAGGTGTTGTAGGGAAACTAAACCGACATTTTGTGCTATTACAATTGTTAAAATTTCAATTTTTACAAGTTGCGGGAAACTAGTGACATTTCAAGCTATGATAATTGTTAAAGTTTCGACTTTTATGGATTGCAAGGAAAGAAAAACCGACATTTTGTGCCATGGCAATTGTTAAAATTTCAAATTTTACGGATTGCAGGAAAATTAGCGATATTTTGTGCTATGACAATTGTTAAAGTTACGATTTCAATGGAATGCAGCTTACATTTTGTGTTATTACAATTTTTGAAGTTTCGATTTTTACAGATTGCAGGGAAACTAGCGACATTTAGTGCTTTAACAATTGTTAAAGTTCCCACATTTACAGATTGCGGGGAAACAAAACCAACATTTTGAGCTATTACATTTGTTAAAGTTTCAATTTTTACGGATCAGGGGGAAGTGAAACCGACATTTTTTGCTATTACAATTGTTAAAGTTTCGATTTTTATGGATCTTAGGAAACCTAGCGACATTTTGTGCTATGAAAATCGTTAAAGTTTCAATCTCACGGTTTACAGGGAAAGAAAACCCACATTTTGTGCTACGATGATTGTTAAAATTTCGAATTTTAGGGATTGAAGGGAAACTAGCAACATTTTGTGCTATGATAGTTGTTAGAGTTATGATTTTTACAGATTGCAGGGAAACAAAACGACATTTTGTGTTATTACAATTGTTAAAGTTTCGATTTTTAAGGATTGCAGGGCAACTAGTGACATTTAGTGCTATGACAGTTGTTAAAGTTTCAATTTTTACAGATTGCATGGAACAAAACTTACATTTTATGCTATTGCAATTGTTAAAATTTTTATTTTTACGGATTGCAAGGAAACTAGAAACATTTTTGGCTATGACAATTGTTAAAGTTTCAAATTATCCGGATTGCGGGGTAACAAAACTGATATTTGGCGTTTCAATTTTCACAGATTGCGGGAAACAACAATGACATTTTGTGCTATTGCAATTTTTAAACGTACACTCCTTAACATTTTTCTTTTTGGTATTTACATTTTACACCAAAATAAAAAAAGTTACCCTTCTAGACAACATCTCTTATCTTCGTTAACAACCATCTTCTCTTAGTGTTTATCATATTTTAGCCCCGAACCGTATGTTCCAGCATGTGCTGATTTCCTCCATATATAGCAAATTAGAAGTGTTCAGCTGAACTAAACGATAGATGACCTTCTGTTAAGCCTTGAAGGAAAAGAAAAAGAGCTGATTTTTTTTTTCCAGCAGTAACCCTCACTTCATATTTGGTATTTCATAACTAAACAAACATACAAGTTTATTCTTCTCGCTTACTTTGAGTCCTATTGTTGAAAACATACAAATGGGTGAATTCCGAAGCATATGAGTGTCTTTCACTATTTTAGCTTGTCACAAGTCCCCTGCTTTCTAATTTTTTCTTTTTTTGGTCGTATTTTTCTAAATATTGAAAGGGACCAAAGCGGGCAAGTCAAGACATCTGGCACGGCCAAACCCTAGCTGTTTGCAAGTCCAGACGTTGTCAATCTTTTTGTTGCTTGGAATGCGATACCCAGCTAGGGTTTCAGAGACAGATCTTCGTGTTGTTTTAACTGCGGGACCCAGTTAGAGTATCACAGATTCTCGCTCGCTCGCTCGCTCTGTCTGTCTCTCTCTCTCTCTCTCTCTCTCTCTCTCTACTTTCTATATTTTATGCATGTCTTGTCTGTCCAAGAAACTTTCTTTAGTGGAACCTCTTTTTCGGTGAGCTTACAGAATGTTTTCATCTTCTTATTTCTATCCCGGCTTTTTTTACTTTGTTAACGACTTGTTTATTGAATATATATATATAACCTTTTGTACTTATATGCATAACCAATGATTGCTCTCTCTCTCTCTCTCTCTAAACTTTCTATATTATATGCTTGTCTGTTCAAGAAACTTTCTATAGTGGAACCTCTTTTTCGGTGGGCTTACAGAATGCTTTCATCTTCTTATTTCTATCCCGGCTTCTTTTAATTTGTTGCTTAAACGACTTGTTTGTTGCATATATGTAACCTTTTGTACATATATGCATAAGCAAGGATTGCTATCTTTGGAATGTTGACCTCAAAAGAGCTTGCTGTGTGTTTTAGAAGATAGATTTATTGTACATTTACTTAAATGCTTGTTCAAGAATAATTTGTTACATGTTAATTCTCTCATTGGGGAGCAAGACCCCGTGCCTTTTTGTCAATGGGAAGTATAAACCACACTCCAACATATTCAGATCATTCTACTGATTATAATACTAGAGTGCTAGTCTAACAAATCCCTGCTATGCATAAATCATATAGATTAATGGAAATAACTCTCCAAGTATACTTAATCGTTACATTCGTGAACTTTTTATACATTGAATTATTTATAAATTTAATTAAACATGAAATTCGCATCGGTTTATGGTTCTGAATGTCCAGTCAATGCATATTATTTTCCATAGTGGCTATATTAAATCTCACGAAATGTAATTATCTTTTAGAGGTTTGTAGAATGACTTATTTAGTACGAAGTAGTCATTTAAGTGTTTCCTCGTAGTTAAGAAAAATGATTCAGAAGAGAGGAATTTGAAATTTGTTTATATTTCAATATATAAGAAAAAGAGTACATGGAAAGCCTATTTATAGCCTTTATTAGATGACTATTTAGGAAAATTAAATTAGATATGCACAATCAAAACCAGAGAATATCCTAAATATCTCTAGAAGATATCCAAGATCTTTAACATTCTCCCTCCCTCGAACTCATTTTAACTAAGTCATCTTGAGTTTGAAATCAATTCAGACAATGTCTAGAAGTTTAGATGTAGCGAACGAGGTGGTGTTTTGATGGCAACGAGCCTGATGGTGGTGTTGACTTCTAAAAACGGCGGGCGAAACATCGAGAATTGGACGGTACATAGTACGCAGCCAATGTGGCTAGCTTACAACATTGTAATTGGGCGACACAGCCTATACGGCTAGTGTCATAGCATCAGTAGCCTATATTAAAGACTTGAGAAATAGTTACTAAGCAACACAGCATGTGTAGCTGGCATTGAAAGAAAAGCCACCTTCGTAATAATAGGCTTGATTGGGCAATGCGGCCAATACGGTTAATGTTGTAACGTGATATCATTGAATGAACTCAATTAAGTGTTTCCTCAAATTAGACTTCTGCGGAAAATGATGCAAAAGAGAGGAATCTGGTAAATTTCGATGTATAGAAAAGAGTATGTAGAGAGCCTAATTATAGGCTCTATTAGATGACTATCTAAAAAATTTAAAGGAAATCAAATCCAAAATGCATAATCAAAATAGATAGTGAAAATCAGAGAAAATATCCTAAATATCTCTAGCATTCATGAAGGGTTATGGATAGTAGAAAAAATGTATTTACCTAACTTTCATTTAGTGATGCCGGAGGATTCCTAGATGACAGCAGTTCTATGAAAGTGTTACCGATACTTTGGTAACCTCATGTTGTTACTGATACTTCAATAACCATACCAATACTTCGGTAGTCATGCATTTGAAGAGTGTCCCCATTCACTTGAAGGCCATTAATTCAATACATTGGAACAAGAAAATTGTGGTTACATGCACCCAGCAACATTTATTTCTTATATTTTCAAGGTCTAGTAAATGTCATTTAAAGTTTCTAAAGTTCTTATTTAATTGTCGATGTTATCTAGTTTATCTTTCCTATGAGTCCTTTTGTTTTCCCAAAGAATCTTAGTAATTACTCGTGCGTGGAAGGTTGTTCCAAGATTTTCTACATAATACTATGATGAATAAGAAGGTAGACTTGTTTTGAGTGATAATTCATTTAGCCTTTGACTTGAGAATAAGAAGGATTTTTTATTTTGCTCTTATCTCTTAGGTAGATTCCTATGAGTGGCAAGCGACCTATCCAATTTAGTTCTCACTTATATTATCTTTTAATTCTCTACAATTTATTCGACGTCATTTAGTTACGGGTGATCTTTACTATATAAAATAATTCAATGGATATAATCTGGACGCTTAAATCAAATCTCAATTGACTTTAACATAACGTTGAACTGAAACTTTTAATCAACGACGTGGGCCATGTTTAAAAGCTATTAATCTTCATGGATATCTTGTTGAGAAAGTTCAAATGGCATATTTTATTGTCGACACATGGAAAATTGGGATATCTGATTAACATGCCTTATGTTAAAAATGGAGGGAGGCATTTTTAAATATTTTAGTCTCATGATTAATTTGAATTTCTCAAGAAGGATATAGTCAATATTTTCGGGAAAAAAAAAAGGCGTGTGACATATGCAAACTACTATAGAAATGTTTATTTCCAATCAGCAGGAAAGTAGTAGAAAGGATTTTTTTTTTTTCCCAAAATAAGAAGAAGAAGAAAAAAAGGAAAGTCAAAACATGAAAGAGAGGGAGATGTGCCACTCCAATGAGAGTACATGTCAACCTCTCACATGCCACTATTTTCTTTATCTTTTACAAATGCAAATAACTAGAGTCACACCTTTTGTTGTTGACAATTTGCAGACTTGAAGCTGAATTCATCCAATCCGTCGTGGAGAAAATCTCAAGGAGACTGAGCTACTCATACACGACCCAGCTTTCTTTCCATCCAGTTGGGTTAGATTCTCAGGTACAAGCCTTGTTTGCCTTACTCCAATTAGAGGTTGAGGAGGTCCGAATCCTGGGAATTTCCGGCTGTAGGGGAATCGGTAGGACTACACTTGTGAGAGCTCTATACCACCGAATTGCAGCTCAATTTGATCGGAGTTGCTTTCTTGTGAATGTGAAGGACATATCGAGCAAAGAGAGCCTCCTCAAAATGCAGGAGACACTTTTTGATGACATCTTTGGCAATGGAGATTCGGAGTTTTGCATTGATATTCATGAGGTAATAAACTTCATGAGGAGTAAGTTTAACAACAAAAGGGTTCTGTTGGTGTTTGATGATGTTGAAGGGTTGTCGGAGCCACTATGCCATCTTATCGAGGCAATAAACTTAGGCATGGGAAGTAGAGTCATTTTTATCCCTCGACACGAGGAAACCTTATTTGAGGGTCTATGTGGAGATGTCTATGAGGTAAGATCATTGAATGATGAACAAGCTCTTGAGCTTTTTAGTTGGAATGCATTCCGAGAAAGGTATCCGAAAAATGACTATAGGATGCTCTCAAATTGCTTCATGAGTTTTTCCAAAGGCCTTCCATTGGTGCTAACCGTGATGGGTTCTTTCTTGAGCGGCAAAACCGTCAAAGAATGGCAAAGAGTTTTTGATCGACTGAAAGAAATCTCTCAGGGAAAGGTTCATGACATACTGAGGATTGTTATCGATGGCTTGGAGGCTAATGAGAGGATGATTTTCCTTGACATCGCGTGTTTTCTTAATGGATATGAAAAAGAAGGGATCATCAAGTCTCTAGAACAATGTGGTGTCTATGCCACTAGTGGGATTGATATTTTAGCTCAAAAGTCTCTCGTATACATTGATGAAAATAACAAAGTATGGATGCATGATTTGCTTCAAGAAATGGGCAGACAAATGGTGATTCAAGAGTGCCCTGATTATCCCAGCAAGCGAAGTCGAATATGGTGTCATGAAGATGCTCTTCAAGTGATTAGGCAAAACTTGGTAAGAGTTTATGCATGTCCTGAAAACGTAAATTACTTTAAGCACCTACGTGCATCTTCTTTTTGTGGACTCGCATTTACATGTGGTGTAAAAAACTTTAGGTTGCATAATTAGGAGAGAGCCTATTAGGGTTTACGCTCTTATTTTGTGCTTTGTTAATTTTCTCCTTAAACGTTGCTTATTGTCGAACTGATTGCTGAATTACCTGACATAAGATGAAGGCATCTTCATTTAGAAACTACTAGTTTAATAATGGTTTTCGGACCAGCACGGTTTCAAAACAAATTTAAACATTACTCTAAGACTTGTTATTTTTTGGAAGAGTTTACATATTTGCTGATTTTCAAGTGCTCCCAATATGCATAATAATTGTTATCTTGTTCTGATAGGGAACCAATGCCATTGAAGGTATTAAACTACACAAGGTTGGCATAAAAGACTTGATCTTGAATGCAGACTCATTCAAAAAGATGAAGAACCTCCGGCTATTCATAATGGCTGATCTTGTCCCTCATTGTGGACCGGCCGGATATCTATCGAAAAAGTTGTGGAGGCATTTCGCGCGGAACAGTAATACTATGTTTGCACGCTGGGAGGAGCTGGTGAAGCAAATTTCGAAGTTCTGGTCTCATTGAGCCCCGAAGAACCTGATCAACGGATGCGAGCGGGGATAGAGTTACGTAAAAGTCCATAAACGAAAAAGGTGGACCTTCTTGTACATTAGACTCCCCCATAACTCTTTGCACGCCGATCCAATAGAACTTGTTGATTAGGCTTTGGCCCATTACCCCAATATAAATGTCTCATTGAAAAGCTTTGCACATCCAATTAAGGCCACGTTTCTCTATCTCTCCCTCTCTCTCTCTCTCATTTTTTTCTTTTTTGAAAAATTACTTTTCTAATCGCTATTCCTCATACTTTCAAATTTTTCCTACCAAATCTCTGACATTTTGACATGAAATATGGTCAAATCCAATTGACATGGCTGCCAAAAAAAAAACACCAAAACCTAACGTGAGTTATTGTCACAACCTCTTTTTCGACACCCTATTGTGCGGGCGCTTACGGAGGCTAATAGCTCGCTAAGTCTATTAGACTTAATTTGGGCTCTCCCAAGCCCACCAATTCACGATTTATGTTATGAGTTTTTAACCTGTAAGTTAATTTTAAATAGAAGTCGCCACTAATCAATTTTGAGTGAGTTGATTAAAAACCAAGCGAAATATTGAGAGAAATATTTCACTCCTACGCAACTAGAAAAACTATGATCGAGAACTTGATTACACTAGTCAATCACTAATGCCATTCCAATATCTAATCTCGTTTAAACCTAAGGCTTTTTGGATTTTCAAGGATTTTCCATGTATTTGTGGAGAAAAACATATTTTTGGTCTTTTTCTATTTTATTGAACATAAAAAGTATTTTCGGATTTTTTTATCTTTTTTTTTTTTTTTTGAAAATATACATCATTTTTTACTTTTTCTGACATTTTGGGAAAACATAGAATATTTTTGCATTTTTCTGATTTCTGAAAAAAAAATTATTTTTATTATTTTTTTGATTTTTGATTTTTTATTATTAAAATATTTATTATTATAATAATATAATATTAAAAATGACCCGAGTCAGATTCCCGGGTTGAGACCGACCCGGTTCGCCGAAGCCAGAGGCCCGGAATGGGCCTGAAATACGGGCCCAAACGAAGCCTCCTTTTTAAAACATTCCAAGCCCACAAATCTTCTTTTTTTTTTTATTATAAAAAAGACTAAATAGGCCCACATCTTCCCAGGCCCGCGTAAGCTCAGCCCATGCATAATCGGACCCAGATTTGCCGGAACCCTACCCGGACGAGACCCACACGCCCAACCCGGTTGATTGCTCCTTCATCTCTCTTCTGCGACGCCCGACGAAGATGGTTGCGACGAGCGGCGGCGACTGGCCTGGGACTTGGTCGCAGCAGCACCCCAAGCAGCTCAGCAAGCTTGGTTCCTCAGACTCGGCTATGGGCACATCCGGCAGCGACGACGAGCAACGGCGATCGGCTTAGCGTAGGGACGGCGTGAGGAGCTCGAATTCTTTTTTGGAAAGGAAGGTTTTACACAACTAGGACTGGATATTATCGTGTTGGACTCTTCTTTTGTTTTTATCGGTACTTTCTTTTTGGATGTCCTTTTGCCCTATAAATACTTCATAACCAAACACTTCAACATCTCCATTACCCCTAACATCACAATGCCCTAGTTGGTTTTCCCCATATGTAGCTTGACATGAATGAAAAAAGACACTTGGATAGCGAGAGAGCCAAAATTTGACACGGGAGAGACTTAAACGTCAAAAGTTAGGAAAATGACATATTGAAATCGAACCAAAATAGATCAGTTAAGTGCCAATACCCAAAAAATCCGGTCAAATTGCATACGTTGCGTTTTTCCAATGAAACAAGTACAAAACAATGTCATTTCGTATATTGACATGGTAGACAAGTGTAAAAATAACATCATTTTGCTAACATGGTTAGATAATTAATATAAATATTAATTAACTTAAATTTAAAATTATATTTAAAAAAAGGAAGAAGATGAAGTTTGCAGAAGGCGAGGGCTCAGCCCTCACTGCCGCCTCTCCATCATTGTCGGTCCTTCCAGCAACGTCAGGGAGGCTACGACAAGGGTTGAGCCCTCACCATTCTGCAATCAAATCTGTTTTTTTTTTTGGTAACTTAATAATTTGATTTTAAATTAAATTAATATTCATATTCATATTAAAGTCCAAATCTGATACAAAACAACGCCATTTTGGCTTTTCTTTATTAAGTCAACTCTCCGACGAGCCAAGTAGATGAACAATATTAATAAAAAATTATCACGTGGGATTTTCATTTCTAGTAAGGTTTGTCGATTTTGCACTCAAGTATCTCATTTTTCCAAAAAAGTGACATTTAAGAGTATTTTTCATAATTTTTGACACATAAGTATTCCTGTGACAAATTTTGACACTTTAAGTGTTCTTTTGCCCTTATTTATGAATATTAGGTGATGGGGTTGGGTACACCAGGAAAAATAAAAGAGTCAGTACTCCTGACCACATCCAGCTAAACATTTGTCATCCCATCCCAACCTAATTATACACATAGTCATCTAATTCTTCCCCCGGCTCCATCAAAAATCATCCACGTCCCAAAAACTCCTCTATCCGCCTGCCTCCATCACTCAACCGTGCTACTGCTGTCCTAACCCATTGTCGTGATCATAAAGGGGGAAGGGGCCCACGACACGCCCACTCACTAGAGCGCACAGTGCGACGAAGCTAAGGAGCGCAGGTCTCGTAGGTGCTCCGTTGTCGATGGTCAAGGTGAACAAGTATCGGTAAAAGACGACATTTAAGAGGTCAGGTTCAACAATCTTGATCTGGTGCCACGTAAAATCCACTGGGGCACCGTATGGGATCATGGGGGAGTAGATGGGAGAGACATGTCAACTGATCATCCACCAAAAGTGAGGATAACACTCCATAAGAAAATTACTAACCAGCCTATGTGACAAAAGTCATTATAATATCAACTTGCTTGACAACCTTTACCAAAATCAAGATAACAAGTGAAAAACATTTTCTCTAAAAATCGTTACCTGGTAAATCTTGAATGAAATCTAGAAATGCAATTCATCATCTTTACTATGAATTGATTGCTACCATCTTCCAAGGGACACCGTTATTCTCTGGACATCTTGTACCTATCCAACATTGCAAGGATATCTAGGAGAACCGTGTTATACCCCCAAGCATTCGGAGGAACCTAGTTACCCCTCCAGGCATCTCTTCTAACACCCGAGGCATTGTCATCCAAAGGATTGATAGCATTCTCAAATCACACACTCATTTCATGGTACAACAATTCTATAATTCAATTTAAACAAGTCATCGAATGAGTTAAAACAAAGAGACCAACTCAATTTCACGATCATCAATCCTTTGTTCATTTGAAACCCAAAAAATAATGTAGGACTGTTGGTTATCGTATTTCCACCAAAAGACACATGCAAAAAGGGAAACTCCAAAGTCCCAAAATCAATCAAAAAGGCACTTCGCCTACCCTTAGAAATCAGTGGCAATTCACCAAGAAAATCCGTTTGAATAATCACGAAAATTTAACAAACGTGAACAAGATTCCGAGGAACATTTTTCGTGAAGGACTCAAGGTCTAGTTTAGCTTGTACAGGCCCCAATAATTTTCTGATGTTCGGATCAAAATAGGACACAAAACCAGATTGCAACAGGTTCAGGAATCGCATTTTGTAAATTCCAAAAATCATGAAAAAATTCCACATTACAGCTTAAGATGTGGTCTAAAACTTTCATGAGGACACTAGTCCAAATTGTTTGTCAAAAAATCCGGTAGAAAATGGAAAACGAGCAAAGGTCCGGAAACAGCTTATAAAACAATTTTGGACCTGCACAGTTTTTGAAATATGTTTTGCACATACAAAGTCTGAAAATCTGATATTTAAGTATGTAATAGAACAAGCAAAAATGCACAACTTTCGTGAAGAAAGTCCCATCAAATTTGTACCACAAAAACCTGCACAAAATGAGCAAAATTGGTCTACAGTAAATAGACCCAAAAAACGGCATAACCTCATATTCTTATTCGTCCATGACTCATGTCAGTTAAGCTCAAATCAAAGCACCTTTCAATATCCAGCATTCCGACAACATATTAATATATTCAATGTACTAAATTATTAATATTACTTACAAACACGTATATACCGAAACTGTCAATGAACATTATTAAGCATGAAATTGATCTTGGCAATTAAAACTAGGGGAATCGACCTCGACGTACAGAAATTAACCTACGTAGCATAAACCGGCAGTAATTCATACGCCTCTTATCCTAAATGAGGTGTGGTCGCGGTTCGGCGAACTCTCAGAAATCCCAAGCTACTGCTGTCCGAGCTGAGGTGACGGTGAGGCTAAGGGGCGGCGAGGCGAGCAGCTGAGTTGAGGGCGTCTTCTGTGGTTGCACAGTGTGATTGGGGCTGCACGTGCGATCTGGGAGGGAGCTGGTCACGCAGAGAAACGAGCAAAACAGGAAAAAGGAAGCGGGATCACGCGAAGAAGAAGAAAGAGAAATGGCTTGTCGTGCTTTATGGTTCTGTCCTTCACCGCCTGGCTCTGGTCTTCTCTCGCTCTCCGTGCATTCATCGTTGACTTATCAGCCTGTCTTGTGACAGCTGGGTGGGGATGTGTCCATTGAGTTGGAAAATTGCGGGCGATAGAAAGAAGGGAAGCGATGGTCTCCTTCCTTGCGTTGTTGACTCGTCTCTGACGGACGACAGCAGCTAGGGGACGTGGCCGCAGATGAAGATGCTGTGATCGGTGGGGCGGAAACGCACGGTGGCGACGGTGCTGAGGTATATTTTATTTTAATTATTTCATTAAAATAAAATATTTTAATGAAATAATTAAAATCATATACCTTATTTTACAGAATAACAACAAAGCGAGGTTATTTCCACACCAATTTTAGTTAAAGTACATCTTTTGACCAAATTACTCTCTTTCTCTCTCTCTCTCTCTGCACGTAAATCAGCTATAAAAAATCCGGGAGAAACTCTTTGCATTGGGTTTCCACACGTTGTATGATAAAATTTATTAAGTTTTCTCTTCTCTCGTTGTTATATATTTATTCTTATTTACCCAAATGCAAATTTATAGGGAAAATATATGATTGGAGATCTTTTGCTTAAAGATGATAGTTGATTATCATTTACCATCCGTATCCATACGTATTTTAAACTAGCATAAGCCAGCGATGTGCACATGTTCTTGACTACTATTAGTTTACTTAAATCCAAATAAAATTCCCTTGCTTCTTTTTTTTTTTCTTTTGACTTGTATGATGCTCATTAAGACAAATTGCAATCAATGAGCTATTGGAAATCTGATTCAAAGAAAGCTTGGGTTCTGTAATGTGACTAGGAACAATGGCTCTCCGTCATCTTAGTCGAAGCACAAAAGAAATGGATGTCACAAATTGCTCTCTTCCTAGAGCTATGTTCAATCAGATAGAGGCAACATTGTCACTCTGGTGGGTGAACAAGGTGATAAAGCTTTCAAGTTCGGCCTTATATAATGCGGCAATATGAGGATATGTATCAATGCTCAATGGGCGTAGGAGTACCATCCTTATATGCCTCAGTATAATTAGTCTCACTTAATTCAAATCAGGTAACATGTGGTATCAGATTTCTCCTAACACTTCAACATCTCCATTACCCCTAACATCACAATGCCCTAGTTGGTTTTCCCCATCTATAGCTTGACATGAATGAAAAAAGACACTCAGATACCCCCAGAGAGCCAAAATTTGACACGGGAGAGACTTAAGTGTCAAAAGTTAGGAAAATGACATTTAGATGCCAAAATCGAACCAAAATAAATCAGTTAAGTGCCAATACCGAGAAAATCCAGTCAAATTGCATACGTTGCGTTTTTCCAACGAAACAAGTACAAAACAATATTGTTTCGTATATTGACATGGTAAACAATTATAAAAATAACATCATTTTGCTAACATGGTTAGATAATTAATATAAATATTAATTAACTTAAATTTAAAATTATATTTAAAAAAAAGGAAGAAGATGAAGTTTATAGAAGGCGAGGACTCAGCCCTCACCGCCGCCTCTCCATCATTGCCGGTCCTTCCAGCAACGTCAAGGAGGCTACGGCAAGGGCTGAGCCCTCACCATTCTGCAATCAAATCTGTTTTTTTTTTTTTTAACGTAATAATTTGATTTTAAATTAAATTAAATTAATATTAATATTAAAATCCAAATCTGAGACAAAACAACGCCATTTTGGCTTTTCTTTATTAAGTCAGCTCTCCGACAAGCCAAGTAGATGAACAATATTAATAAAAAATTGTCACGTGGGATTTTCATTTCTAGTAAGGTTTGTCAGATTTTGCACTCAAATATCTCATTTTTCAAAAAAAGTGACATTTAAGCATATTTTTCATAATTTTTGACACATAAGTATTGCCGTGCCAAGTTTTAGCATTCTAAGTGTTCTTTTGCCCTTATTTATGTATATTAGGGTTGGGTACACTAGGGAAAATAAAAGAGTTAGTACTCCTGACCACATCCAGCTAAAGGTTTGTCATCCCATCCCAACCTAATTATACACATAGTCATCTAATTCTTCCCCCGGCTCCATCAAAAATCATCCACGTCCCAAAAACTCCTCTATCCGCCTGCCTCCATCACTCAACCGTGCTACTGCTGTCCCCTAACCCATTGTCGTGATCGTAAAGGGGGAGGGGGCCCACGACACGCCCACTCACTAGAGCGCACAGTGCGACGAAGCTAAGGAGCACGGGTCCCGTAGGTGCTCCGTTGTCGATCGTCAAGGTGAACACGTATCGGTAAAACACGACATTTAAGAGGTCAGGTTCAACAATCTTGATCTGGTGCCACGTAAAATCCACTGGGGCACCGTATGGGATCATGGGGGAGTAGGTGGGAGAGACATGTCTACTGATCATCCACCAAAAGTGAGGATAACACTCAATAAGAAAATTACTAACCAGCCTATATGATAAAAGTCATTATAATATCAACTTTGCTTGACAACCTTTACCAAAATCAAGATAACAAGTGAAAAATATTTTCTCTAAAAATCGTTACCTAGTAAATCTTGAATGAAATCTGGAAATGCAATTCATCATCTTTACTATGAATTGACTGTTACCATCTTCCAAGTGACACCATTATTTTCTGGGCATCTTGTACCTATCCAACATCGCAAGGACATCTAGGGGAAAGCATTCGGAGGAACCCAGTTACCCCTTCAGGAATCTCTTCTAACACCCGAGGCATCGTCGTTCAAAGGATTGATAGCATTTTCAAATCACACTCTCATTTCATGGTACAACAATTCCATAATTCAATTTAAACAAGTCATCGAATGAGTTAAAACATAGAGACCAACTCAATTTCACGATCATCAATTCTTCGTTCATTTGAAACACGAAAAATAATGTAGGTCTGTTGGTTATCGTATTTCTGCCAAAAGACACATGCAAAAAGGGAAACTCCAAAGTCCCAAAATCAATCAAAAAGGCAGTTCGCCTACCCTTAGAAATCAGTGGCAATTCACCAAGCAAATCCGTTTGAAAAATCACGAAAATTTAACACATGTGGACGAGATTCCGAGGAATGTTTTTCGTGAAGGACTCAAGGTCTAGTTTAGCTTGTACAGGCCCCAATAATTTTCTGATGTTCGGATCAAAATAGGACACAAAACCAGATTGCAACAGGTTCAGGGAATCGCATTTTGTAAATTCCAAAAATCATGAAAAAATTCCACATTACAGCTTAAGATGTGGTCTAAAACTTTCATGAGGACACTAGTCCAAATTGTTTGTGAAAAATCCGGTAGAAAATGGAAAACGAGCAAAGGTCCGGAAACAGCTTATAAAACAATTTTGGACCCGCACAGTTTTTGAAATATATTTTGCACATATAAAGTCTGAAAAATCTGAAATTTAAGTATGTAATAGAACAAGCCAAAATGCACAACTTTCATGAAGAAAGTCCCATCAAATTTATACCACAAAAACCTGCACAAAATTAGCAAAATTGGTCTACAGTAAATAGACCTGAAAAACGGCATAACCTCAGATTCGTCCATGACTTGTGTCAATTAAGCTCAAATCAAGGCACCCTTGAATATCCAGCATTAAGACAACATATTAACATACTCAATGTACTAAATTATAAATATTACTTTCAACACGTATATCCTGAAACCGTTGATGAACATAATTAAGCATGAAATTGATATTGGCAATTAAAACTTGGGAAAATCGACCTCGACGTATGGAAATTAACCTACGTAACATAAACTGGCAGTAATTCATTTGCCTCTTATCCTAAATGAGCTGTGGTCGCGGTTCGGCGAACTCTTGGAAATCCCAAGTTACTGCTGTCTGAGCTGAGGCGACGGTGCGGCTAAGGGGCGGCGAGGCGAGCAGCTGAGTTGAGGGCGTCTTCGGTGGTTGCACGGTGTGATTGGGGCTGCTCGTGCGATCTGGGAGGGAGTTGGTCACGCAGAGAAACGAGCAAAACAGGAAAAGGGAAGCGGGATCACGCGAAGAAGAAGAAAGAGAAATGGCTTGTCGTGCTTTATAGTTCTGTCCTTCACCGCCTGGCTCTGGCCTTCTCTCCCTCTCCGTGCATTTATTGTTGACTTATCAGCCTGTCTTGTGACAGTTGGGTGGGGATGTGTCCATTGAGTAGGAAAATTGCGTGCGATAAGAAGAAGGGAAGCGGTGGTCTCCTTGCTTGCGCTGTTGACTCGTCTCTGATGGACGACAGCAGCTAGGGGACGTGGCCGCAGATGAAGATCCTGTGATCGGTGAGGCGGAAACGCACGGGGGCGTCGGTGCTGAGGTGGCGTGACCTAGTCGACTGAGGAGTCACCGAGGTGGCTCAGTGATGTGGCAGTGCAGCTAAGGTGTCGCAGTCTTTGCGATGGTAGGGTGAGGCTCGGTTGGCAGCGTGATTCAATGGCAAGCCTAGTGACGCGCGACCGTTAAGCATTTGAAACTTACGATTCCGTCGAGCGAAAATCCGAATGTCACAAATTTCCTTATGTCGGATTAAAACCAATTTTTAATGTTCTTTTGAGTTTTTCTATTGATTTTCCATTTTTTTCAATTTTTCTCTCTTATTTTTTTGTTCTTTTCCCTATTTTGTTAGTCCTGCATCTTCTTCTTTAACCCATCTTCTTCCCCGAAGCATTTTTCTTCTCAGCAACTTCATCTTCTTCTCTCTTTTTTGTCGAACCCATACAACTAGACACCACCATCTGCCGTGAAACCAAACAAAACGCGGCAGGAATATTAAATCCAAGCATGAACATCACAGGCACGAAGCCATACGAGACTAAACCTTTGCTGAACTCTTGGTCATACACAATCAGATTCGACACCTCTCACAAACAAATCATCGAACAGGTAGAGGGCGTCCTTTAGTACAGATTTCAAGAATAAGTTTAGTGTTACTCTCGGCTTAAACGTGATGCATCAAGTTCAGATCAACCTCAAATCTCACAGACTAATCTCAGTTTTACAAGATTGAACCAAGAGTTCATCGACTTGAAATCCACATTCTCGGTTCCTGAATAGCATGAAGAAAACAAAACAGAGCGTCCGAGAAAAGGTGCTTACCTGATCGAGAATGGAGCTGCAGTGAACGCGACCGGTAATTTGGCTCCGGCGGACGAGAAACTCTTCACTATCTCTCGAAGGAAGCTTCTCCACCCGCCTTTCTTCTCCTCAAAACCCACGTTCTTTCTATGGCCGATGACACCCCGTTTTCTCACAGCGGGGATATTCTCGGTCGTGACTGGTTCTGCTTCTCCATCTTCTTCAACCGGAGCTCCAATGGCCGACGTTCTCACCGATTTTCTAAATCCCGAACGTTGCTTTCCCCTCAATTTCCTTGCTCTCTCAGCTTTCTCTGGTTTCTCCACAGCGACCTATCTCTAGCCAGCCGTTGGGCTGGGCCTTCTCTAACCTCTGATGGGCTAAGGATAAAATAAAAACAGAAGGAATGGGCTCATAAAGAAATAAATGGATGGGCCGCAGGAATTTAAAAAAAAAGAAAAGAAAGGGCTGGGTGCAAGAGTTCTTCTGGCCCACAACTTGCTGAAAATAAATGGGTCAAGCCCCTCACCCGCTGTTGTCAAGCTTTTCTTTAATTACTGTCTCTTTTTATTATTACTATTATTTGTATTTTTATGCTTTTGCCAAAAATAGACACTTGAACGGTCGACAAAATTCGGATGTCAACACTTAACAACACCAGTTAAAAGCCTTAAAAAAAATAAATGCTTATCAAATCACATTGGATACCAAAAAAGTAGACATTTTAAGGAACTAATTTCACCGAACATCAAAGTTATATTTCAAAAGAATATTTGATAAGTTTTAACAAGTCTTCCAAGACACTTTACCGACATTTTCCTTCTAAGCAAGCACCTGTGGTCTCCTACACATGGTAAACATTTATTTTTGACCGGTAATATGGTCCAATCAACCCATATAAAAGTTAACAGAACATTGGAGTTCGTTCAACAACTTTCATATATGACAATCACCTAGTACAACTCCTTCAAAAAACAGAACCATGCTTCAGGGTTTAATATATCATACTCTAGTATTTAACTTACAATTCTTATTTCACCACATCCTTTGCTTGACCAAGTCAAAAGTGCAGCATGGCAAGGTTCTTTCTCAGAGGAAGAACTCGTCCTTCAGAGTGTGCAAGAAGAAGCAGGAGCTTTTCTGAGTACAATAGTGAAGAGTCGCAATAAATAAAGACAGTTTGTGAACATTTATAATCTATGACCATAAGATATACAACTCAGTGCCAAGCAACTATCGACATGATAGCACTAGCATACAAACCTTTAGATGGAGACAGGACAGCATGTAACTTCTATCAACATTTCTTCAAGAAAGAATTAGAATGCCTCACCTATCCATAGATAGATACTCAGTACATTCATTACGTTGATAATACTAGTGGCCTACTGCACAGCGAAAAAATCAAGAGCAAGGTCTGAGAGCCATCTTTGTACAAACGAATCAACTAATCTCATTCCACTTTAGCCATAGCACTTATTTATATATCCATGCAGTAATTTGAGCAGCAGCATTTCCATTTGCAAGTCAAATGAGTAAGTAAGTTTTCACCATCTTGTCAAGTCCTCAATCTCAATGTTTCTGTTTTGACCAACCTACAAAGGGCAAAAGCAACCACATGAGGCAAACGCTGTGCCTCTCATATTCCTTTTCTCCCTCCAGGATCTGTTTCAGCCACCCTATAGAAGTTGGGTTGTATAGACATGGCCCAAGCCTCAGCAATACCTTTAGTCAAGACCGCACAGTGAACACAACCCAACAGAGTTTCTCATCACATGTGAATCAGCCCTATAGACTTTGAGGAGAACCAAAAATGACATACAATCTAAGTCAAGTTGAAAACATCCTTTTTGCATTAAATACTGAGGAATTAGTTGTACCATCAGCATGCCCTGTTGACAGAGGCAGAACAGCTTTCAACTTCTTCACCAGTTCATTGAGCTTCCTTAACTTGTTAGCCTCACCAGCCTGCAGCAGTAAGCCACCTAACATCCTAAATGTTGCCTCAGTCATTAGCCTTCTTCTCTCCAGCATTCGTACAGGGCACTCAAAAGCTTCTAGTACTCTTCCACAAGAACATAATCCAATCACCAAAAGATCCAGTGCATGACCATGAGGATAATGCCCTTTGCCCACCATTTCATGATATAACTCACCTACTCCATCTTTTTTTTTATCTGATTAATCCAAAGAACAATGTGTGGTAGGTCATATCATCGTGCCCAATTTGCGTCGCCTCCATCTCACCCATCAAGGCAATGCAAGCTTTTACATATTTTGCTTTTACCAGTGCACCAATCATCGCATTTTAGGCTGCAGTATCTGGTTGCATATTTCTTGTAAAAATCCCATCAAACAATTCCTTTGCCTTTGTTAGATTCCGAGCAACCCCTGCACCATGAATCAAAGTAGTAACTGTCTCAACAGTAGGCAAGCAACTGAACCCTTCCATCTCTTCAAGAAGCCTTAGACCATCACCTACACAACCTCTCTTAATTATATGTCACTGCGTTAGGTTTAAAACCTCTTCTAACCATCTCATGGTAAAACAACTCCACTGAGGTGATATCACTGGACTCTTTAAATCCCAAGAGCAGTATATACATGGCATTCGTATCAGGAGAGAATCGTGAATGCATCTTATTGAACATGGACCATGCTTCCTTCATCTGCCTATGCATGCAAAATGCCCGAAGAAGTATATTGTACTCATCTGTACCAAATTTCCTACTGACAAACACATCATTCTCCATCCTTTCAAATGCCAGGAGAGTATCCTCACATGACTTGAATTTCGCAATCTTGGATATCATGATGCTCATCACCTTCAGTGTGAGCACCAACGGGTGCGTTACCCACATCTCGTCCATCAATTCCCAAGCGTTCTCAAAGTACCGCATCCTTGCAAGAATGTGGAGAGTTCTTTCAAATGCAACCGAAGTCGGACCACACGGCGAACGGCGGACAGTGTATCTGAAGAACTCTAGAGCTTTGAGACCATTCGAATGAGCCCCAAATAAATGACCAAGCACGTCCTCTACCAAGCCAGTGGAAAGAGTACGCGACGGGATGTGCTTCTGGAGGACGGGTTGAAACGGGCTATTGGGAAATGGGTGGTCATTTATGATCTTGGTGATTCTGTCAATCTCGTTATCCCTTTCCAAAGGAGCAGCGGCGCAGAGAAGTCGGGACAAGAAGCGCCGGTGCGGAACTCCAGCGAACTGATTCTGGGTCAGTAATTTCATCGAACAGCTCATGATCAATGGGATTTCCGATGAAGAAAGCAATCAATTCTCATGTGGGTTCTTCCGGAATCTAAAACCACGTCAACCGGGAGTCGAATGCTCGGCTATCTACGGCCACCCATCACCAGAAATTTCGCATTCGAACACCCTCGTGAAACGATTTGATTAAGCGACACTATTTTTCGAAAATTGGAACGACGAAGGAACACACTCCCCCTCCTCGTCTTCTTCACGATCGCGGCGGCACTGTGGAGCCTGAATCTCGGTCGATTTGCAGGTACAGTCCACGGGTGGCCAAGAATGCGGATGTTCGCCGCGCTCGAAATCTGGAAACTTGCGTGTTCGTTTGCTTTGGAATGCGCCCTTGCTTCCGCAGCATCTACTCTACCGTTAACCTACTGTATTTAGGAAAATTACGAAAAGTAGAGAAATTTATTGACTGATAGGTTGAACATATTTACAAATAATAAGGGAAAGATTCGCTCAACCAGGTATTTTATTAACGTTACGAATGAAGAAATTTACTACTTTCGTAGGTATATTTATCATTTCTTATGAAAAATTTACAAACCATAAAAATAAAAAAAGATATGGTCAATATTTTGAAAACACCAAACTAGTACACTTAAGAAAAAAATTTCACAAACTAATTTTTTACTCACCAAAATTCTTAAATTAATATATTTATGAAAAAATTATAAAATTTATCCCAAACTAAATCATAATTTGGAATATTTGTGATAAATTTACCCTCTATTAAAAATCACACACTTTCGACGAACGGTAATTAAAACCTCAAATTGGTACGTTATCAATTACCATGTGTCATTCTACTTAGCAATTTGATTGTAAAATTTAATGAAATTAATAGAGAGTAAATTTATCATAGATATATCAGTTTGTGATTTGTCATAAGATTAACCCAAAAGATTACTATATGGAAAGGGAAATTACGTCATCTTATGAATTGATACGAAAGGAAAGTTAGTAGGTAAATTACTATTAGTAAGTAAATACAAACACCAAAAGAAAGTTATGTTTACCAAAGAAAAGTTATGATCATATAGATAATAACAACTGAAGACAAGACATTTATTATTATCTTAGGTATATGACTATTTCTTGTGGAATTGTTAACCATAGCACCCACAGAACTTACAACAACTGATGGAAAGTTATGTCCTCTAATGAAAAGGTACAAAATTATATGGAGTGCTCGACATTCCAACAGTCAAAACTTGACACAAGCGGACACTTAAGTGCTAAGACTTCCAAAAGGCATACTTAAGTGCCAACGATGAAAAATTCCCGCCAAAATGTTGACGTGGCATTTTCCGATGAACTTTTTTTGCTGAGGTGGCAATAAATTTTTTAAAAAAATTTATCCACATGGCTAGTGTCATGGGTTGGTAGATCCTTGGCCGCAGATTAACTCGTGCAGTGCCTGGCGAGCAAAATTCGCCAAGCCAGTCTTCTTTCTATAGTTGTTCCAGTTAACAATAAGGCGAATAGCTCTTTTATACGAGATTGTACCATGCTTAGCTTTGCTCGAACATCCAGCCTATTGAACAAGACAACAACCCTCTTTAGGCTCAACAATTGGTTTTAGCCTGCAATGACTTCATCAAGATAGCGGTATCAACTCCCGATTAGTTTGTGTACAGAAGGCCAACCCCGCCTTCAGAGCTCCTAAGTAATATAATCATTATATCCTAGAACTTATAGCATCAGCCATCCTGACGCCACTCTCATGGATCAGTTGTGTTCATCCCCTCTACGCCCTCAATCTTCACTCGATAACCCCAAGCTTCACTTCCCAAGAGGTCACACGTATGGGAGAATCACGAACCGTGACAAACTCCTCCACTTAATTCCGCAACACCCTCAATGTGGGTTGTTCTGTCACTTCCCTGCATTTCCCTAACCATCAATGCCACTCCCTAGGACTTACATAGATAGCAACGCTCATCGAACAGAACAAGTCACTCCACTCCATTGCTTGCTTCCCCCGTTCAAAGCTGTTCGCGAATCTCCTGTCACTTGTGCTCCTTGACAAGTGTGGCACCCTTAACCAACTACACCCCTCTGGCAGCATCTTCTTTCGCCTATTAAACTCCTCCTGATCTCTGCAAGCCAACAGAGGGTCCCCTTGGTGGAAACGTGATCACAGACCTCTTCTTAAGATTCGCCCATTGATTTAGGAACGTTATCCCCATTCAACGAGTAATTCGGCTCTTTCCATTCAACGAGTAATTCGGCTCTTTCCTATGCCCCCATTGCCATCCTAGAAGTTAGACGAGAGCCGTACGTTGTCTGAGCCCTTCTAGTCCTAACGATCACTCTCCGCCCTCATAGGACTAGGAAGATCATAGGCTTTTTCCCGAATCACCCACCTATTAGAGGGATCTTTGCTTTGATACCATTTGTCATGGATTAGTAGCTCCTTGGTCGTGGATTAACCTGTGCGGCGCCTGGCTAGTGGAATTCACCAAGCCAACCTTCCTTTTATAGTTTTTTCTAGTAAACAATACAGCGAATAGCTCTTTTATACAAGATTGTACCACGCCCAGCTTTACTTGGGCGTCCAATCCATCAAGCGAGACAACAGCTCTCTTTATGCTCAACAACTGGTTTCGGCCTGTCATGGCCTCATCAGGAGAGCGACATCAGCTCCCGACCAATTTGTGCAAGGGAGGCCAACCCTACCTTCAGAGCTCTTAAGTAATATATTCCTTTTATCCTAGAATTCCTAGCATTCTAACGCCACTCCCACGGATCAGTTATGTTCGTCCCCATTGCACCATCACTATTCACTCGGTAACCCTAAGCTTCACTTGCCAATGGTTCACGGGTACGGGAGAATTACAGACCGTGACACTAGCTTCTTCCAAAACAATGTTGTTTTGCCCCAAAAATTAATTTTTAATATAATTATTAATTAAATTAAATTCTAAAAAATAAAGTAAAAATTAAATAAATAAATAAAGGGGAGGAGGTAGCATTTAGCCAGGTCCTTTATGACCCTTGCCACAGTTGCTGCCCTATCATCACTAGAAAGGGTCCACGACGGTGGGGCGATGGTCAACTAGGGTTGCTAGGCCCTAGCCAGTGGTTGCCGACCCTAGCCCACCACCAACGAGGGCCTACAGGTCCTTGCTTAGATCTGGGGTGAGGGCTTGCGGCCAGGGAGAGCCTACAGGCCCTTATCGGTGGTTGGCTAGGGTCGTCGATCACTGGTCTAGGCTCGGCAACCCTAGCCAACCCTTGCCCCATCGTCGCTGGCCGTAGAGGCCCTCATTGAATGCTATCCCCTCTTTTTTTGGTTTCTTAATTTAATTTAATTCATATTTATATTTAAAATCAATTTTTGGGGCAAAACGACGTTGTTTTGCACATTGATTGTTATGTAAATAACTCCGACAAGCCATGTAGACTATATTTATTTTTAAAATAAGTCATGTCGGATTTCCGGCTACCTTTAGTAGAGTTCACATTTAAGTGTCCAAATTTTCAAAAAAAAAAAAAAAGTGGCACTTACCTTTTGAAATTTTTTGACACAAGTGTTTACCCTTGCCAAGTTTGGGCACTTGCAGTACATTTTAACCAAATTATAAGTAACAAATAAGCTACCAATATTAGTGAGGATTGAATATAAAAGGAAAGTAACGGTCAATAAGGTAATTTAGTTGCAAAAGGAGAAGAAAAATTACAATTAACATTGATAGATTACTATTCTTTTATGGCATATTACAATCCATAGGTACTACGCACGTACAGCCACGAAAGCAAAATTATGTTATATAAAGAAATGATAAATTATAAGTAAAAGTACATTACTATTAGCGAGGACAATAATGAACACAAAAAGAAAGTTGCAACCAATTAGGTAGTTCAGTTATAATAGGAGAAGGGAATTTTCAATCCACTTAGGGTGGACTGCTTTGTTTGATCGAATATTACTAATCACAGGACCTGCGTAACTTATGACAGCAAAAATAAATTACGTCCTCTAAACATGTTACAAAATGATATTTAATAGGTAAATTACTCTTAGTGAGGATAAATACAGAATGAAAAGAAAGTTAGGGATTATAGTTTGCTTACAATACATGATAACCTCTTTACTTACGAAAACTACGAACCATAAAACTTTACTATCTCTAAGAAAAAGCTACAAAATGATAAGTAAGGAAAATAAATTATTATTGATGAGGTTAATTATGGATATGTGAGGAAAGTTATGATCTATATAGTTTACTAACAATAAAAGAAAGTTATAAAATAACTAATATTAACTTGGGAAAATTACGAACTGTAATACTAGGTGAGCAGGTCCCTGTTCACCCGGTTTGCGGTTTTGCTATTCTCCGAAGCTTCGACCATCCTTTGGAGCTGGGTTTTGGAGGATTGGTTTGACCTGCCTCCATCTCCATTTCCACCTAAGCTTTTCCCTTGCAACTCTCTTCTTGGGTAATTATGTTCTTTTTCAATTAGGGTTTCGTGGGTGTCTGCTGTTCTCTGGTCTGGTTGGGCTGTTTACTCTACTGGACGATGGGTTCTCCTGCTATTGAGAATGCGAATCTGGTTGGGCCCAACACGACGTTGGTGAGTTGATTACCTTGAATCCTATTGCTCCTTTTGGTCCATCTCTCGCTTATGCTGTTGGGTGAAGGGGCCGAAGCAGGGGAAGGAATTCCCGGCCTCCTCAAAAAGGGGTAAGTCAGGTACCCCAGCTCCTGGTGTCCCTACCAAACCGGTTGTAGGCCCTCCTAATCCCGGCCTTTCGTCCCGACTTCCAAGTGGTCTTGGAGAAAGTTCAAATCGTGGAGAGGTAGACCCTTCACAAGCTAAGAATAAGTCCGGCCCTGATGCAAGCCGGCCAGTAGCCCGATCTTGGGCTAATGTGGCAAAATCAACCACAAAGGGATATGGCCTCACCTACGTGCCACCTGACTTCGTAAACAATAGCCCGGTTGTGCATAATTCGAATGAGATACTTGAAGGCAGCAACCCTAAGTGGAGGGAATGCTTAGTGGGTTATTATGTTGAGAGGAAATTGCCTTTTAAGCTAACAAAGACAACCCTAAAGCATATTTGGGGACCACACTTGCCGGAAGTTATGGCTAACGATGATGGTTTTTACTTTTTCCATATTCCGGATCCTGAGTTCCGAAGAAAGATATTGGAGGGAGGGCCTATCACGGTGGCCAAAGTCCCTCTTATCCTCCAACAGTAGCACCCGTTGATGGAACTCAAGAGAGGCCTCCATGAGACAGTCCCGGTTTGGGTGCTTAAGAAAAATTCCATACTCCCTATGGTCGGCAATGGGCATTAGTGCTATGGCTAGTGCTATTGGTAAGCCATTGTATGTTGATCAACAAACTGAGCTTATGAAGATGATATTATACGTTGTGTCTGCGTGGAAATCAATGCGAAACACGTCGCTTATGAGTCTATTCCGATAGTACTAAATGGAGAAACTAGGCTAGTCTCGGATGAGTACATGTCAGGCCCCGATTCTCCAAGCGTGTGCCTATTCCTCTACGGTCGATTAATAGTGACGTCCCAGGACATGTCGCCGACCCATTTATTTTAATGCGCATGCGGAAGCAAATAAATAATTCCCAGACAACAACCACATGGGATAGAAAAGTAGGGCCACAAAATTTTCAAACCACAACAACACACTTATATATACATATCATAACCAGTCATATACAATACCAGTCGATATATGTGTATATATATATATATACACACACACACACATATGTAAGTTCACAAAACAGGGGGGTTTTCAAACTACTATTACTCCTCATCCTCCACTTCATCCTCTTCCTCATCCCAGTTGGAGCCTTCAACCGAGTACACCGGGGACTCTGGGTTTTTAAGATCCGGGTCTACCGGGTCTACCACTGAACCACCTAGACGATCTGCCGTACCTTTCCCAAAGGTAACCTCCATTTCATAAAAGGAACCATGGACTCTGGTATGGGCCCTTCTCTATGGCCATTCCATTCCTGGCAATACCATGATCTGTATAGATGGGGCACTTTTTTGGGTAGGCCCACATTGACTCAAGTCACGGTTTTCACCAACTCATATACCCATCCCCTTGGGTCTCCATAAAGTGGGATGAAGCACTTCTGTTCTGTCACCTTCTTAGGTTGACCAAAATGTTCAGGTGGAGCGGCCATCTAGGGACCTGAAAATGTTATCCCATGACAAGGTAAGACGATGTCTTAGCGAGTTCAACCCCCTAAACCCTAACTAGAAAGAAAATACACTCAAAGGGCTGCCTAAGCACAATCACGAAATAGAGGACTTACCTTTGCCTCAGACTCTTCCTGCAAGTCAATATAATTTAAACACTTGCAAATCATATAAAACAGTTTGAATCATCGACAATCGACTCAGTCGATTACATGTCATCATGACCGCTTCTCGGTCAACTCACTCAATACTATTTATAAGGTTCTATCAAATCAGGACTGCTCAACCTAAGTTGAAGATAGATAGTATAGCTCCCCCAAAAGCTGATAATAGAGTAAATCGCTCGCCCAAAGCTGATGATGATTTATATCGCTCGCCCAAAGCTGATAATAAAATATACCACTCATCCTAAGTTGATATATTGGGGCCCGCAGCTTGATATAGTATACTAATAATGCTCACCAGAAGCTAACCATAAGGTATACTGCTCGCCCAAAGCTAATATATCATGGCCCTTAGGCAGATATAGTATACCGGTATACTGCTCACCCAAAGCTAATATGTCAGAGCTCGTAGGTTGATATAGTATACCATCCTGATTATCTAACAAATTTGTCATTTTTATCATACCCGATAAAAATACTCGTGTGTGGATACATAGTCGGCCTTAGCCAAAATACAATATTTTCACCTTTGAACATCCCACTAGTTTTAGCAGTCCAAAAATAGATTTTTGGCAATGTAGACCGACGCCTGGTAATTTAATTATCAATTTTTGGGATAAATACCCACAATCACAAATCACAGTCAATTTGCACAAACTAGCAGTCAATTAAATAAACCGAATATACCACTGCAATTAGCACGAAATTCCGGTCACCGATTATCCCGGTCTAATTTCCGGAAAATAATTAATTAATTAAATAATTACGGAAAATAATTATTAAATGCCAATAAATAGGACTTTTGCCCGTAACGCCTAATTAAAAGCATATTCGGATTCGAAAAATTTCCGAATCGACTAAATAAATACTAGAGCTTGTCTACTTGCTAATTACACTAATCTAACCACCTAACATGCATAATCGGCTAACTAATTCACTAATCCGTTCTAACTAACCACTTAATTCTTACTTAGCCTAAACTAATCAACCATTAAGCGTCATTAATCTACTAAACAAGGATTAGTGAGTTAAACTCACTTGATTGACGATCCGCTCAAATCAAAACGATGGGGACGCCGTGGGGGTCGAGAAACACCAAAGCGGGCTCACCAAATGGGGTCGGGAACAACCTAGAAATGGCCCAAACAGTGGCTGGAATACCCATTGATTTTGGCTTTGGTCAAGGGCTGTAGAAGCTGCTTCGGTGGTTGGTTGAGTGAGCAAATGGCAAGGGAGGAGGTGGATGGGCTGCAGCGGACTTCCGGCGGCTTGGCGGGCGGCCAAGTGGCTTCGGCGACGGTGAGGGTGTTGCAACTGGCTCGGGGAATTCCCTGGGCTCACGGTCGAGGCAAGACGATGGCCGGCGAGGCGTGCGACGGGCAGCGACGATGTGCGTTGGTGCTGGACAGCTCAGACGAGGCTGCTTGATGGCTTAGGGGCTATTGGTTCGATTTTTCTAGGTTGCTGGAACTTCAAGCTGCTCGAAATGGAGAGGAGGATCGACGGAATGGAGGGGGAAGAGAGGAGGGGACCGGTTGAGCTAGAGGGGGCCACCAATGGTCTCTTCCTTATCTCTTTGTCCCTCGACTTGGCCCACCATATCCAGCTGTCTTCCTCAGCAAATTTCTAGACCAAAAACTCCTTCTAGAAGACTTGAGTTGGTCCAAAAGTTGTGGGCAAGGGGGGCATACGAATTTGCATTGGAATTGGCTCAATTTCTGTTCAATTCCCCCTCAAATCCACTCGATTCGGCTTCTAAAAATTCAACCATCACACCCGATCAAATTGACATTTTTCCTTGCCAATAGATCCTACTTGCGCCCCAATTTCGCGATAAAAAATGGTCCTTGAATTTTCCGAACAAAAACGATCTCTCTCTCGACTTTTTCTCAAAAAAGTCTTGGTTTACAGAAAAATCTTTGGAATGTGAGTCGACGTTCCTAAAATGACTTGTGACATGACAGAACTTTCAATTTTTGAAATCAGATTCAAATTCTTAGTTAATTTCGATCTGGCGCGATTTTAGCGTGACCTAGGCGACCCGGTAGCTTTTAGAAATTTTTAGTGCAAATGACCCGTGGTCGATTTTTTTCGAGTCACAATGAACCCCTTCGTCACATTGGCGATTCTCGGTGGTCGTGAAAATCTCGAGGTTTCAAATACGGACACAGGGTACCAGAACGACAAAAAAATCAGTCTAGTGCCGATCGACGAGAATTTTGCAATTTAGTGAAATCTCCCACGTTTAGCTACATATCTCAGTCGAACTGACCTATCTTTGGTCTCTAATCAATTTTATTGTGCCGTAATGATCTCTGTAGATGAACACGGTCGAGTAGTCGAGTCTTGGTCGAATTCTCAAGTCTACTATATTAAAATTCCTTAATGGCTTCCCTAGATCATTTAGTTATCTCATGAGTGATTAGCTCTGAGAATAATACTATAGGCGCGTTGATGAAATACCCAATTTATTAAATTGAAAGCAGAATGAAATTTCAGGATGTCACAACTCTTCCCCTCTTATAAAAATTTCATTCTCAAAATTTAAACCATTACAATCCTTCAAACAAAAGGTGGGGGTACAGTCGTCTCATCGATTCTTCGCTTTCCTAAGTTGCTCCTTCGGTGCCGTGGTGTTGCCAGACAACTTTGACCAACAAAATGATCTTTGTACGTAGAATCTGTTTCTTTCGATCCACTATCTGGACCGAGCTTTCCACGTACGACACTCCGTCGTCCACGTTTAATTCCTCAAAATTAAGTACATGGGTCGGGTCAGGCTCATACTTCCTTAACATTGACACGTGAAAGACATCATGTACTTGCGCCAACTTCGGCGGTAATGCAAGACGATACGCTAGGGTTTTGATTCTCTCAAGAATCTCGAATGGATCTATGTATCTTGGACTCAGCTTTTCTTTCTTGCCAAAGCGCGAAGTTCCCCTCATTGGTGACACTTTCAAAAAAACGTGATCACCAACTTGGAATTCCAAAGGTCTCCGGCACTTATTTGCGTAACTTTTCTAGCGGCTCTAAGCGGTCTGTAGTCTGTCATTGATAATGGCAACGGCATCCACTGATTGCTGAACCAACTTTGGGCCTGTAATCTCTCTCCCCAACTTCATCTCAACACACGGGTGTTCTACACATTTTGTCATACAACGCTTCGAAAGGAACCATCTGAATGCTCTGCTGGTGGTTGTTGTTGTAGGCAAATTCAACAAGGTGAAGTTGTTCCTCCCAACTTCCCTTGAAATCCAAAACACAAGCTCGCAACATGTCTTCGAGGGTCTGAGTTGTCCTGTCAAACTGGCTATCTGTCCGAGGATGATATGTTGTACTGTACTGCAGCTTGGTTCCTAAGGTAGCTTGTAAACTCTTCCAAAATGCAGCTGTGAACCTCGGGTCTCGGTCTGATGTGATTATTACTAGCACTCTATGCAGACGAACAATCTGACACATGTACAATTCTGCATGTCTATCCAAGTCCAGATCCTTTCGTACCGCGTGAAGTGAGCCGACTTTGTCAGTCTATCGACCACTACCCAAATGGAATCATTGCCTCTTTGACCCCTCGGCAAACCTGTCACAAAATCCATCATGATGTGCTCCCATTTCCACTTTGGGATCTCAAGAGGTTGCAAAAATCCTCCTGGCTTACAATGCTGGGCCTTTACTTGCTGAGACGTCAAACGCTTGGCGACATGCTTGGTGATGTCCGCTTCATGCCAGACCACCAATAATGTTGATGCAAATTCCGATACATCTTCGTACTGCTAGGATGAATGCTGTAACTGCTACGATGAGCTTCTGATAAAATATCTTCTCTAAGCTCTGCATTGTCAGGTACACATAAACGTCCTTGGAACCTCAAAGTTCCATCCTCAGAGATCTGAAAGTTAGCTTTTCTCTTATCAGTGTCCTCTTGCAAAATCTTCTGAACATCGGGGTCCATCGGTTGAAGTAATTTAATACTGATTTGAATATCCGGCTCAATTTTGAGGGTGGCCATGAGATGTGAAAGGTGGCCTACCTCAAATTTGAAAACCGAATCTCGGGCTTTTTCGAGCAAAACCCATTCCTTAAGTACCATCTGTGCTACTAAAGATTTTCGACTTAGCGCGTTAGCGACCTTATTAGCCTTTCCTAGATGATACAGGATGTTGCAATCATAATTCTTTAAAAGTTTCATCCAGCGACGCTGTCTCATATTCAACTCTTTCTGAGAGAATAAATACTTCAAACTCTGGTGATCAGTGAAGATTTAGAATCTTTTCCCATACAAGTAATGTCTCCAAATTTTCAGAGCAAATATGATTGCTGCCAATTCTAAGTCATGCGTCAGGTAGTTCTGCTCATGAGGTCTTAACTGGCGGGAGGTGTATGAAACAACCCTACCATGTTGCATCAACACGCAACCCAATCCTCTGAACGACGCATCACTATAAATCTCAAATCCTCTAGGACTAGATGGAATGGTCAACACCGGTGTGGTAGTCAGCTTTTGCTTAAGCTCTTAAAAACTACACTCACACTTGTCTATTCACACAAACTTTTCCTCTTTCTTTAGCAGTCGGGTCAATGTCGAGACTAAGGCTGAAAATCCTTCCATGAACCGTCTGTAGTATCCGGCCAAACCCAAGAAGCTTCTGACTTCTGTCACGGTTGCCGATCTTGGCCAGTTGATAACTGCTTCAATCTTGGACGGGTCCACGGAAATTCCTACGTTTGAAATCACGTGGCCTAAGAATGCCACACGAGTCAGCCAAAACTCGCACTTACTGAACTTAGCATACAACTAATGAATCCTTAGGGTCTGGAGTACTAATCTTAGATGATTATCATGCTCCTTAGCACTCCTCGAATATACTAAAATATCATCAATGAACACAATCACAAACTGATCCAGATATTCCTTAAACACCCTGTTCATCAGGTTCATGAAAGCAGCTGGAGCATTTGTCAACCCGAACGGCATTACTGTAAACTCATAATGACCGTACCAAGTACGAAATGCTGACTTCAGTGTGTCCTCATTTCTGATCTTCAGTTGATGATATCCTGTCCTCAAGTCGATTTTCGAAAATATTGACGCTCCTTGCAACTGATCAAACAAGTCATTGATTCTTGGTAGTGGATATTTATACTCGATTGTCACATGATTGAGTTGGCGATAGTCGATGCACAAGCGCAATGAACCATCTTTCTTCTTAACGAACAAAACTGGTGCTCCCCAAGGTGATGCATTAGGACAGATGAATCCCTTGTCCAACAACTCTTGCATCTGCACCTTCAGTTCTTTCAACTCAGATAGTGCCATCCGGTAAGGAGTCTTAGAGATTGGCTTTGTCCCGGGTGCTAACTCAATCAAGAACTCTATCTCTCTCTCTGGCGGTAGACCTGGCAATTCCTTCAGGAATACATTTGGAAATTCTTGTACTACTGAGATATCTTCAACCTTCAGCTCCTCAACTGTCATATCCACAACAGTCGCCAAGTAACCTTGGAAACCCTCGCTTAACAAATGAGTTGCCTTAAGAGACAAGATCAAGGCAATTGAGGGTCCTCCTCGACTCCCAACAAACTCGAAACTTTCGCCCTCTAGTGGGTCAAACTGAATCGCTTTGTGATAGCAGTACATCTTAGCTCATTGCTTGGTGAGCCAGTCCATGCCAATTATCAAATTAAAGTCATACATGGCTAGGACTAATAAATCTATTTTCCTCTCTTGCTCACCAATCGCTAACTTGCAACCAGAATACCCCAATGCAGCTAACACCTTATCCTTTAACGGTGTAGATATGCTAACCACTGACTCCAGCAATTCAGGACTTAATCCTATTAGCTTAACATATTGCTCAGCAATAAAAGAATGAGTTGTGCCGGGGTTGAATGTTGACCCACTGGTTGGTATTGCTCCCTATGCTAAACTAAAATTTTCTTCTGTTGCTGGGAAGGTTCCTATGGCTGTCGAGCAGCCTTCAGAAGCTCAAATAGAGGATGGTTAGTAGGAAATTGGGGGAAAGCAGAGCAAGCATCGTGCTTCCTCTTCTTCTACTCTTGCACCCCCCTCTTTGGGTAAGTCTAAGGCCCAATCCTCCCTTGCTGCTAAGGGTACTTCTCCAAGTAGACGTGGGTCTCTTAAGAGATCCTTGCTGGATGCTTCCCTAGAGAGATCCATCCCTATCCCTATTCCGATGTGTGGCACCTCTCGACACGGCCCCCGATCCACTAGAGTCGCCACAGTTTACTTACCTTTCACTTGTCCTAATAACATGTCACTTTGATACCATTTGAATTGTAGTGGGTCCATATGTTCTGGGGGTTTATATTATCTTAATCGGTTCCAGCGTAGTTCATATAACGGAAGCGTACTCGACATCTCCCTAACCCGTACTCAACTAATAATACAATGCAATGCACACTAACTACACTTTTCATATATATATATATATATATATATATATATATATATATATATATATATATATATATGTATGTATGCTAATGCCAAATCACTTTTATTTACATACTTTGATGGACATCACGAGTCGGTACAACAAAAGGCCAAGGCTTTAACTAAGCTCGACTATAACCCAAAAGAACCCGACTCTACATCATACATGTACATCAATCCATCATCTAGTGTTGGCCATCCAAAAAGTGTCATCCTCTACCAGCCACACGCACAATCACACCTAGCCCGGTGCATCGGTCGGTGGCGGCGGCAGCATCCCCATCATCATTCCACCGCGTTGAACATGCACAGATAAGAACTCCTGGACTACGGGGCCATCAGGTAGACCCACATCATATATAACCAAAACACGAACATGGATAAACACCAGACCATGAACACCATCGCAGGGGTGCTCCGAGCACTAGACCTCAACATCAGACGGTAAGCCATAAAATGTACTACGCATGACAGGTGACAGAGGCATCTCTCAATCTGAAATGTTAGTCCCCAAAAGGGGTGAGTACAACCACTTAGCAGTAAAGATCCATCAAATTACATAATGCAACAGGCAAGACAACCACAATTTCATGTGAAATGCACATATCATCCATGTAATCATGCTTGTATTTCCATGAGATTCATTCATTAAGGCAATTTATGTTCCATGCCATATGCACATACATGCGCATGATTCATATCATCTATACAATCATGTATATATCCCCATGAGATCCATTCAATACCTTCATGATCACATTCTTAATGCCATATAGTATCAACTCAATTTCATAGGCAATTATATCCCATGCCATATGCACACACACATGCGCATGATTCAATTCCCATTTTAATTTTCAAAGGATCTCATTTTTCTTCGAGGGATAAATGTTTGCATCTCTCATATTGCTCGCACCCAACCTGGCATCTCGATGAACCTCCGACACACACCTCCGGGCATTTGGCACACACCTCCGGGCATCTCGAAACTCCCGAGGACATCTGGCACACACACTTCAGGCATCCGGCACACACAATCCGAGCATCCTGACACTCCCGGGGCATCGTTGGCTCACACCTCGGACGGTATCATCATCATCATAGTGTATATTCCCATATATGTCTCATTTTCAAATTAACATTTGATGCAATAATGTCAAAGATTTCAATAACTTTTGATGTCATTTGATATGCTAAATGTCACCACATATGCTGCATAATTAACCACCCAAGACATCATATCTCATAGAGCAATTCATTTGTTTTTGAAAATAGAACAATTTTCGGATAAAACAGAACGCACTTCTTTAATTAAAATTCTGGAAAAATTAGTAAACGATCTTAATAAATTTTGAAAATTTAACATGTTATAAAAGAGATCTAGAGAAAAAGTTTTCATGAAGAACACCATGTCAAAAGAGCTTCGTACGAGTCGCTACGGTTCATACATCACAGCTTAAAGTTTCGGAACATCACCATTGCATAATTTTATTCATAAATTCGGTATAAACCCTAAATCAACTCAGAAAATTCTGAAATTTTAATATGTAATATTTAAGACCTAGAGGTAAAATTTTCGTGAAGAAATCGAAATCAAATTCGTTCTGGATTAAAAGCTATAGTCGATTTAATTCTCCCTACTCTCTGTACAGTTTTCCAGATTAATCCCTTTCAAAGAAAATTCGTTTCCCCAATAAATACTTGTTAATTTATTCTTAAATTTTAGTATGTTACTTCTAAATATGTCATCTACAACTTTCATCAAGGACACAAAGTCAAATTCCAACTGGATAATTTTATAAAATTCACGGAATCACAAGGGGTCGGACTGTTTCTACATGCAACAGCTTGCTTGTTTTAAGAAGACTACTACCATTCATTCGATTTTCAGCATCTTACATCACAACTCAAGCATCTCCAACACCCACTACACTTCATACACAACCACATCAAGCAAAATGTAGGCTAACGGACTTTACTTGCCTTAAATCCAACGAAATCAAGCAAGCAACGGCGATTTGGGGACTTTGAACACAACACGGTCGACGGCGAAGCTAGGTGCACACACGGCAGGGCTGGTCTTCTTCTTCTCTCGCCGAAGCACCCACACGAACAACCCTCTCTCTCTCTCTCTCTCTCTCTCTCTCTCTCGGCTTTCTCTCTTTCTCTCGGCTTCCTCTCCCTCTCTCTCGGTTACTGCCTCGCCCATTCCGCCCCTCTCTCTCCCCTTTTCTTCCTTTCACCCTCATGATTAGCTAGTAATCATGAGGTTTGCATGGCAATGACAAGTGGGAGTTGGTCTTGGACAACTGTAATAGAGCATGCAAATCTCCCTTGCCACTTGTCGATCTTCATGCAAGGCTAATGGGCCTTATTTGGGCCGGGCTTGGTCGACCGAATGGTGGGGGGCTGTGGGCTGGTTTTTGGGCTGGTTCGGCCTGAAGAAAATCGGCCCACACCTTCTCCTATTTTTTTTTCCATTTAATCCCCACTTATATAAATACCTAATTACAAATTTATATGGCCATAAAACTTTGTAACATAAATCAATAAAAATCCAACTTATAAAGTGCACGGCCAAGAATAAAAAATTTCCCTATCAATTTGTCCCTTAGTACAATCCTTGATCACTCATGGACATAGGATATATTTCCAACAAAATAATTGTCCATTAAATGCTCGGCCTGATTTATTGTAATTCATTGGTCTAATGGCTATAATATAGTCCGATGGCGCTTCCATAACTTATTCATGGGTCGTAGTGTGTCTAGGGATCGCTATGAAATTTTAGGATGCCACACGATGGCCCTTATACCACGATCGGTGGCTTCCTCTATCTCGGAGGATGAGTCTAACAAAGAGGCAAGCGAACCTGCCTCTGAATCTGAAGATGATGGAGCACTTGTTCCCTCTGCTCTCTTAGAGATGGTGCCCTCTCCTCAGGTACAATCACAGACTTTGGACCCTCCCCAACAGAGTGCTAGGCAGGTTGCGGGATTTGGCAACACCTCCTCTACTAGTCCGAAGCATAAAGCTACCTCAAAAAAGAAGAAAAGAGGTAAAAAGTGGTAGCTCCTACCCTTCTTGTGCATATGTATATAGCTGTATGGAATATTAGGGGTATTGGTGAACCCATCAAGCAAGCTGAGATTAGGAATCTCATTAGAGCCAATAACCTTTGTTGTGTTGGCATCCTAGAAACGAAGTCCTCTACTGTGATGTTTCCTGTTATTTCGTCTGGGATAGCTCTTGGCTGGAGCTGGAAGGCTAACTGTGATTCTTCTCCTAGAGGAAGAATATGGATTGGATGGAACCCTTCACGTTGGTGGAGTTTGATACTCAATCTTCATCCTCTCAAGTTATCCATGGTATTTTGAAGTGCCTTGATACGAGTACAACTTTTCATTTTTCGGTGGTGTATGTTGAACACACTTTTGTTCTCAGACGCTCCCTATGGCTTGATATAATTCACAATAGCTACATGCTTGTCGATTGCCCTTGGGTCATTGCAGGTGACTTCAATGCCATTAGGGATCCGTCTGATCGTGTTGGCGGCTCATCTTCTTGGCTGCCTTCTTTTAATGAGTTTGGAAACTGCATTTGTCAGGTGGAACTGGATGACATGAGGTACGTTGGTTGTAGATTCACTTGGGCCACTTCCTCAGGGGACAACCGAAAACAAAGGAAGATTGACAGAGTCCTAGTCAACACTTAGTGGAGTAGGGTTTTCTCCTTTTTTGAGGCTTCTTTCTTGCCTTTTGGAATTTCTAACTGTTCTCCCATGGTCATCAAAACTTTTCCTGCTCCAATCACAAGGAAGCCGTTTAAATTTTTCAACTTTTGGATGACTCACCCATCCTTTAAGTCGATAGTCCTGGCAAGTTTGGGACTCCCCGGTGCTGGGATCGCCTATGTTTATCTTATGCAGCAAACTCAAATTGCTGAAAATGAGGCTTAAACTTCTCAATAAGGACTCTTTTTGATATCTCATCCAAGACAGCCGAAGCTAGGAGTGCTCTAGATTCCATTCAGGATGGTCTTCTTATGGACCCTTTCAACCTAGGTGTTGGTTGATAGAGAGCGAGACCTAGTTTGGGCCTTCTTAGATCTCCGCCTCCAGGAGGAATCGTTCTATAAGCAGAAATCCAGAGTTCGATGGCTCAAGAAGGAGACCTTAATACTAAGTTCTTCCACCATTCCATTGACAAGCGGCACCTACAAAACAAATATTATCGGTCTTGGACGACAAAGGGACCCTGATTTCATACCCTCTTATTGTGAGATTGAAAATTGTTTCTTACTTCGAAGATCTTTTGGCGCCTTCTACCCTGGACTCTTTATCATCGGTCCATGACATTAAAGAGGTGTTGGACCATGCTCTTAATGAGGATCAGTGAGATCTATGGTCAGGCCTGTTACGGATGAGGAAATTCATGACTCGATGTTCTCACTCGCGGCTGGTAAGGCCCTTGGCCTAGACGGGTTTGGTGTTGAATTTTTCAAACAAAGCTGGGAAGTTGTAGGCCCCTCGGTGATCCTGGCAATCAAGGACTTCTTTAGTACAGGTAAAATCCTCAAGGAGATAAACAACACTATCCTAGTCCTTGTACCTAAACACCCCAACGCTTCAACCATAAATGACTATAGGCCAATTGCTTGCTGCAATACGGTCTATAAATGTATTACGAAGATTTTGGCTAATAGGTTGGCTCATGTGTTGCCTTCTATTATTAGTCCTCCGCAAAATGCCTTTGTCAGGGGTAGGTGCATAAGTGACAATATATTGCTAACTCAGGAGCTTTTGGCTGGCTTTCATCTTCAACCCTATATACCCAAATGTGTTGTCAAGGTTGATTTTCGCAAGGCGTATGATATGGCTAATTGGGAATTCCTAGAACTTTCTTTGCAAGCCTTTGGAATTCTAGAGCATTTGGCTAAACTCTTGATAGTGTGTGTGTTTGAACGCCTAAATTTTTTTGTCACACTAAATGGTGAACCTCATGGTTTCTTCCCGAGTGGTAGGGGTTTCCGGTAGGGTAATCCCATGTCTCCCTACCTTTTCATGATGGTGATGGAGGTATTCACCGGGATCCTTAACCTCCAAACCCAGCAGCCTGAGTTTAAATTCTTCTGGCGGTGCAATCCCTCTCGGTTATCCCACCTATTTTTTGCAGATGATGTTCTACTCTTCTCTGAGGTAAATATGCCCTCATTGTCCCTACTTAAGGATGGCATTACTCGGTTCTCTCAATGGAGTGGCCTAGTACTGAACCTACACAAGAGCGAGATTTTCTTCTCAAGCGTCCCAGCGGATTCCTGGACTAGCATCAAGAACTTCTTTGGTTTCCAAGAAGGTTCTTTACCCTTTCGGTATTTGGGAGTGCCTATTATTGCATCAAGGCTATGTAAGGCTGACTGTACATCGTTTGATTAATGCAATCACGTCGAGGGTACAATCATGGACCCAATGGTTCCTCTTTTTTGCAGGTCGCCTCCAACTAATCAGGTCAGTTTGCACTCGATCCAGGTTTACTGGGCGAACGTTTTTATTCTGCCTAGGTCTATTCTTGATTCTATAGAACAAGTCCTTAGGCAATTCCTTTGGAAAGGTCCAAAGCTTGGATCAGGAGGTGCGAAAGTTGCTTGGATCGATGTGTGCCTCCCTAAGGATGAAGGTGGATTGGGTATTCGTAGATTGCGAGAGTGCAACAATGCAGCTAAGCTCAAACACATCTGGATCTTATTCACGGATAGGGAGTCTTTATGGTGTAAATGGATCCACTCGAACTTCTTGAAGAAAAAGAACTTTTAGATAGTGGGTAAACGAACCTTTTGTTCTTGGTCGTGGAAAAAGATACTAGATCTTCGGCAGGACTTTTCCCATTTGTTCAGGTGGCGAGTTGGAAATGGTTGCTCTGTATCATTTTGGTTTGACAATTGGCACCTCAAAGGCCCACTGAGCTTCTCCTTCTCTAATCTGGATATTTACCGCTTGGGCATTTCTAGGCAAGCCACAGTTGCTAAGTTCTTTTCTCTCCCCACCTTGGCATCTACTGTCCATAATGTTTTAGCTTCTTGGCATGAGCTTCTTCCTGTGCTAAGCCAAGATGCTGACTGCTTTCGGTGGCTCGATCATCCTTTGGGAGTTTTTACAACCGCCTCTGCTTGGGATAGTATCCGGTCAAGAGGCCGATCCATGCCTTGGGCACCCTTTATCTGGAACCGCAGGTTGATCCCTCGATTCCAATCCATATGTGGATAATTACTAGAAATAGATTGCCTACTCAGATCTTGCTTCTAACCTATGGTAGAATTTCGGATGCTAGATGTGTCTTCTATAATTGTCGGCCTGATTCTATTGATCACCTATTCTTTGGGTGTCGCCCACGGGTGATCTTGCTATCTTCTGGGCCACAAGATACAACTTAGCTTGGCGCAACAACTCATGGTTGGAAAACCTTCAATGGGCCATCAATTACCTTTCGGGAGATACCTTCCACAAATCTCTTGCTTGGTTCGCTTTTGGAGCTTTATGCAACATTATCTGCAAGGAAAGGAATAACATCCTCTTCCGTGATCGTAAACCTTATTTTTTTACTCTAAAAAACAAGGTCGTCAGGGACAAAACCTTGACTTACCATCAAGTCCCAGACACCCCCATCAATAGGAGGATGCAACAATGCTGGAATTTTAGTCCTTCTATCTTTTCAGCCTGAGTTATTTGCCTGTGGGTCCTCCTCTTTGGCTAAGGTGTCAGATTTTCCCTGGAACTTGCTTGAGGGTTGTTGGCGTCTTGGGGCTGTATCTAGCTTTTCTCATTGGAGGTCCTTTCGGGGTGGAGGACTTCATGATGATGGGGACTATGTCCGGTTCTTTGGGTCTGCCGCTAGTTTGTTGTTGGTGCTGTTGCAAGGGCTGTTGCTATGTTGGTTGTAATGCCTCCCCATTTTTGTTCCCTTTTGTTTGCTGTTGCCTTTTGGCTGCTGGCTATAGCTAGTTGGCTGTTTGGTTGCCTTTGTTTGGTTGTGTTGTTTCCTTCTTCTCGGCACCCTTCCACTCATTTTGACATGTCTGTCCTTATGAGTGTAAGTTTTTCGTGCCAACCCCCTATTTCTATATAGTTTGTGTTTTAAAGTCAATATATTACTTACCTTACCAAAAAAAAAAAAAAAAAAAACTCCAGAGAAAAGTTGTGATTAGTTAGTGTACTAACTACAGGAGAAGGAGATTACTATTGACCAAGGTAGACTTTTATTTGTTGTGGAATGGTAGAATAATAGAGGACAAGGAAAAATGATTACAACGTATGAAAAATTAAGTCATCCAAATAAAGCTTACAAAAGGATATTTAACCAGAAAATAATTATTAACGAGGACAAATACTAATATTAGAAGAAATTTTCGATAAAACGGCATAGTATACTACGAACATAGGAGAAGGAAATTTACTTATCGTAATGGTAATTAACTATGTTACATGGAATTTACAAGAAAATAAGGAAAATTTACCACTATAACTGTTGGGGAAAATTATGAACGGATGCAGCAAAAAACTTAGAAAACTTAATTAAACTTACCATCACTGGAAGACCAATGCAGAGTACATTGAAAAGTTAGGATAAAAGAGGTAGTTTACTATAGATAGGAGAACCTCATAGGAAAGTTGCGTGGAAAGAGTTGTTGGAATATAATAGTAAAAACGATAGGATCTTGTAATTTATATCAACGCAAAATCATGAAAGAAATAAACGAGAAATAATAAGGACACCAGAAATTTACGTAATTCGGTTCGAGTATCGGTACCTACGTCCACGGGGAGAGCCAGTAGCAAATAATTCACTATAATCGGAGAATCAGAGTATACAATCGCTCATACACTCGAGTGTTTCCCACACCTAGATTTAATCACAAACTCAAAATGTTTACAAATAAATAATGTAAACTCACAACACGAAAAATAACCGTGTGTTCAAGCCCAAGCAATACTCTTTTTATACAATCGAAAATCAGGACTATGCAGCGTTCTTGATTTTTTTTTTTCTTTCGCATACGGTGAGTTGCTACTTCTTGTCGGCTTCTAGACTTGCTGGGCATGCGGCTTTGCTTGGCTTCAGCGACTTCTCTCAAGCAGCGCTCTTTTTGGACGTGCAGAGGGCTTCTCACTTTTTTTTTTTTTTTAGGATAAGAGAAACCCTCGCACTTTTATATTGTGTGCTCAAAGTCAAGACTTTGACTTTGGGCCCCATGTAGATAACCTTATTCGGCTCATGCGGATAAAGAAGGAACCTTTGCTCTTTTTTTTTTATTCTAATTTATTTTCTCTTTTATAAACCTTCATGGAGTCCAACGAATCTCCTTCTGTTAAACGAAGACATCCAAGACCCAAAAAGAATTTCAAATTTCTTTTCTTGTGTGTAATCTTGAATATTATCAAAAAAATATCTTCACGATCAAATAATAAAAATTTTGTCTAAGCGGATAGCGTTTTGCAAACACTCAAACTTGAGACATAAATTTAACAATTCTCCACATTGACTCGATGTTTGAAGCCAAGTTTAATGCTCATCATCCATGCTGCTCTCCCAACGCCCCAATGGGTGCTCACTCTCCACAAACACTAATAGAGCTTAAGCAGAGCTTGAGCTTCGTCAAAGTAACAGACTTAGTTATCATGTTTGCCGGGGTTATCTACTGTAGCAATCTTTTTAACATTAATATTACCCTTAGCTAAGACATCTCGGATAAAGTGGTACCTGATGTTGATATGCTTCATTCGCTCGTGATAAACTATATTATATGCTAAATATATCGCACATTGGTTATCATAGTGTATATCCACACTTTTCTGTTTTAATCCAAAGTCCGAGAGCAAACTTCGTAACCATATCGTCTCCTTCGCTACAAAGGTTAGTGCCACTACTTTACCTCAATCGAAAACAAGGCAATGTGATCCTGTAAGGATGCTTTCCAACTAACTGCACCATCCGTTAGCGTAAACACGTACCCTATTAAAGATCTACGATCATCCAAGTTACCAGCGTGATTCGAATTCACAAAACTAGTGGTCTCACTATCATTACTATCCCTCCGGTACACTATACCCATGTCTGCTGTCCCCTTCAAATATTTGAGGATCTACTTCACAACTTCCCAATGAGCTTTACCAGGACACTTCATATAGCGACTAACCACGCTCACAGTTTGTGAAATATCAGGCCTATTGCACACCATAGCATACATAATACTACCCACATCATTAGAATAAAGAACATGGGACATATACTCCTCCTCTTTCTCATTTGTGGTGATATATTATTTGAAAGTTTAAAGTGCTTCGCTAAAGGTGTACTTCCAGATTTTGCAAACTGCATATTAAAAAGTGTCACGATCTTCTCAATATATTTCGTCTGAGATAGACGTAAAAATCATGCAGTCCTATCACGCAAAATCTTCATACCCAATATTTTCTTTGCAGCACCTAAATCTTTCATCTCAAATTCAACATTCAACCGCCTCTTCAGCACATAAATATCAGACATATTCTTAACTGCTATCAGCATATCATCAACATATAAGAGTAGATAAATCAAAGAACCATCTTCCAATCTCCTAAAGTAAACGCAGCTATCCATTTGACTTTTCGAGTAGTATTGACTAGCCATGAAAGCATCAAAATGTTTATACCACTGCCTAGGAGATTATTTCAGCCCATACAAAGATTTCTTCAACAAGCAAACATGATCTTCACTACCCAAAATAGCAAATCCCTCTGGCTGCCTCATGTAAATCTGCTCCTCCAACTCAACATGAAGAAACGTAGTTTTCACATCTAGCTGCTCTAACTCAAGATCTTGCGAAGTAACTAGGGCAAGTAAAACACGAATTGAAGTATGTTTTACCACAGGAGAGAACACCTCATTGTAGTTAATACCCTCACGCTGTGTATATCCTTTTGCCACAAGTCTCGCCTTATACCTCGCTGCCTCAACACCATGAATGCTCTCTTTCCGTTTAAAGACCCATTTACGTACGACAATCTTCTGGCTCTTGGGTACTTTGACCAGCTCCCATGTTTGATTTCGATGGAGTGATTCCATCTCTTCACTCATAGCCCCTGTGGCATCCCAAAATTCATGGCAATCTCTAGAAGCATTAAAGTCATGAATAGGTGATGGAAGTACCATCAAGTTATATCGTAGCTATTTGATTCATAATTTGCAATGAGATTTATGGCCAAGCTTTTAGTGGTTAATTAGTTTGATAGGAAAGAAAATTCTATCATTGGCCATGTGTGTTATATTTCGGAATTTATGGATTTATGACTTCAAGTATTATGGCCATATTATTTTTGTAAGTTAGGAATTTATTTGAGCAGAAGATATTAGTATATTAAATTAGAGAAGAGTGGGCCAAGACTCTTAGGCTAAGATCAGCCCAAGATCACCTACCATTCGGCCACATGGGCCCAGCCTGCGAAGCCCAAGGGAGAGGAAGAGCTACCATCGGCCAAGCTGGCCCAAGCCTAGCCGAATCGAAGCCCACCTTGCATGGAAAATGCCATGTGTTCCTTCCTAGTTGCCAAGTGTAGCAAGCCATGCATAATCTAATGATGGCTAATGATGAAGGGAAGAAATTAGGGGGAAATAGGGAGCGGATTAGGCGAGGAAAGGGAGAGAAAGAGAGTGTGTCGTCTGAGAGAGAGAGGAGAGAAAGAGAGAAAGGAAAGGAAAGGAAGAGAGGAAGAGAGAAAAGAGAGGTCGTGCGTGCGAGAGGAAGGAGGGAGGTCTGTTTGCCGATCGTCTGCCTAGCTCGCCGCCGTTGTTCGCCGCTTTGCCCGCTGTTCGTCGCTGTTTTGTGCTTAAGTTTGAGGCAAGTAGAGTCCTAAAACCTACCATTTGCTTGCTGTGATGTATGTGTAGAAGATGGTGGATTTTGGTTGTGGTGGAAGTGATCAAATTTCGGAGCTTGAGCAGCGGCGCAGAGAAGTCGGGACAAGAAGCGCTGGTGCGGAACTCCAGCGAACTGATTCTGGGTCAGTAATTTCATCGAACAGCTCATGATCGATGGGATTTCCGATGAAAAAAGCAATCAATTCTCATGTGGATTCTTCCGGAATCTAAAACCACGTCAACCAGGAGTCGAATGCTCGGCTATCTACGGCCACCCATCACCAGAAATTTCGCATTCGAACACCCTCGTGAAACGATTTGATCAAGCGACACTATTTTTTGAAAATCGGAACGACAAAGGAACACACTCCCCCTCCTCGTCTTCTTCACGATCGCGGTGGCATTGTGGAGCCTGAATCTCGGTCGATTTACAGGTACAGTCCACGGTTGGCCAAGAATGCAGATGTTCGCCGCGCTCGAAATCTGGAAACTTGCGCGTTCGTTTGCTTTGGAATGCGCCCTTGCTTCCGCAGCGCCTACTCTACCGTTAACCTACTGTATTTGGGAAAATTACGAAAAGTAGAGAAAATTATTGACTGATAGGTTGAACATATTTACAAATAATAAGGGAAAGATTCGCTCAACCGT